>JAQGCS010000307.1:0-26213 GCA_034702105.1 Fuscozetes fuscipes
ATCCTCATCTCTCTTCAAAGCATATATCTATAGGCCATCCCCATCTTTCTCCAAGGCATATCCAATTAATCCAGTCCTATATTCATTTTTCTTCAAGGTATTTCTCTATAAGCCAGCATCAACGCACAAAACTATATACTACATTCTTACTTCATAAATGTAGTGAAAAACAAATATTGAAAAGTCGTTCGAATATAAATCTTCTGATCGATTATTATTCTTAAACTTTAAATTTGTTTTTCTTTTTTGGAAATTTCTTTACAATTCAATCATAATTAGTACGAAATCTGAAAAATGTCGACATTTTTGTGATTTATGTGAATTCGTAATAAAACGAATGACATTCAAAAATAAATTTTGTTTGAGTCAATTGAGTCACACGTTTTCCCAATTTATATCACAAATGGTAGTCATTCAGTTCTAAATCAATGCTTATTCCATTGCATCTTTAGAAAACAGGTCATTTGAACAAGGATATTCAATAAAGTTTGCTCAATGTGACAATGCAACAAGTGGAAACTAATAAAGCATTTCGTTTCATTCTGAACCAATTGGAGTTCACCTGGATAATTAGGCAAAAAATTTACGACTATTAAGATAAGAGTTGATTTTCTTGAAGCAAAATTTTGAAACAATTTGCAAATTTCACTCAAAATATTAAATTTTTAAGAAAATAAAGACTATAATCAAAAAGTTGACTAAACTTTAAACATTTGATTTGAACAAAGATTCTTGGAGATTTTTGAAATAAACAAATTGAAACAAATTCGTTGTTATATAAAAGTTAAATAAAACAAAAAAGGAAATTAAAGCGAATTGTAATTAAGCGGAGATATTGCGATAAATTCTTCTCTGATATAATTGAGGCCAACAACCCCTACAGACTATTAAGGGATGTTTTCTCTGGTCATATGATTAGTGAGTTGTGGAGTACTCTCAATATATTACATTTTATTGTTTTTTAAACAAAACAAAGTAATGAAATATTTAACTGAATGTCGAATAAAGTATTTTAATTGTGTTTAAGTGATGTCTGAACAGACTCTCAAAACTTCTAATAACATATTTATCATAAGGTTTGTCAGAATTTTGACTCAACTCAACTCAATTCTATCTGTTCTCTGGAAATATTGTTTAGAGTTAAGAATCTCTTGTTTTTCGCGAAAATCTTAATTCATGCGAACATCTCTTCAGTCAAATCACTCGAAAGGGTTTGAAATTACATTTTGTTCACTAAAAATAGATTCCAAAAAAGCCTATAATTTTCGAATTCAAAGGCTTTTGGTTCCTTTGTTTTGATAAGTTTGGAGCCAAAAACGGATAAAAGTACTCTCAATCATTACAAACGCTCTTTAGATTCAGGGATTGTCAAGTTCACTTTTACTATTTGCGACCACTTTTACCCTCATTCAATATAACACGATTACAATTATATTAAATATAATAAACACTTTATTTTTAAACTAATTGCACACAAAATATAACTATTAAACTGAAATCAGATAAAATCCTTCGACAGTTCATTAGTTTTTGTATAAAATATATTTAAAACAATTAAATTTTGAAGTCATATATAAATCATGTGTTTTGTACACAAATTAAATGAAACAAACACTCAATTCTAAACTGAAATAAATTTAAAACTAATTATAATTGAATTTAATTGTGTTTTCAGTCAATTTTCATATAATCAGTAGAATCGGACTGAGAGCTGACAACCCGTTCGCTCACTTTTGTCGGTTTCTGCAAAGTATTGGACTTCGGAGCGATAGTCGTTTGATTCAAATTCAGAGAAAAGTTCGAAACTTGACTTTTGGCTGATTTATGAGATTTCGAATCATCTTTAGTCTCACAACTGTTCCCTCGGTTTCGAATGAGGGCCGGCGCCGAACCAATACTTATTGTTGGAGGAGTCACAATACTACTGCTTTTGGAAGTGGACGCCATACTCGAAGATCCGGGAATAGTAAGTGACCTTCCATTGCTGAGGCGTACCGGAACCTTTTTAAATTGCTGATAACAACAATATTAATAATAATCAAAAATGTTTGGATCACTTACATCAGAATTGGAAGAGATTGAGGCCACGATTAGATTCAGATCTGCATTAGCTAACGGAGTTTCAGAAGTTATGATCACATTCTTGCCTGCATAGGAATGGGGGCTGTACAGATTAGGTGTTTTACACTGATTGCTAGACGCAACAGAAGTGCTCATTGGAGTGTTCGGTATAACAGTGGCGGGAACTGAATAAACAAAATTATTAGAAATTTTTGGCAACAATTTAGTTATACGACACCTTTGATACTACTAAAGGGCAGTTTGAGTCGAGTGCTAGTATTTGCTGAGGAAGAGCTAGTACTTGCGCTCGTATTTGGCTTTAAAGGTGTTATCAAAGAAGAGGAACCGCCCGACATATTAAGCGATTTACTCATCGATTTAATTTTTGAAATATCCGGATAATTAATGACTGGACCGGTAACTGATGTACTCGAATGCATTACTGTTTGAAAATGAGTTTTAGGATTAGTTTTGGTCGAAAAGAATGTTATTATTTGAGAATATATTGAACGATACCCTCATTTGATGGAACGATAAATGGTTTCAAAACAGTAGGTCTTGTCGTCAGAATCGGGGGCTTCAGTAAAGAGCTCTCTCGTGCAACGAATTCTGTGTCTAAAGACGAGTCGGTGACATTCTTATGATGCAAATCAGGAGTAGTTAGCTTTGGGTAAATACTCGGAGCGTTTATCACTGCTTCGGGCTTTGATTTTACATTTTTACACATAACTGGAAGTTTCGGTAAAATTAGTCTTTGATTTGAAGGTTTAGGTACTTTTGATGGCGTTTTAAAGAGCGTTGTCTTAGCGCTCGGAATAGTCAACAGTTGAGAAGCGGTAGACAATTGAGGCTTCTTTTGACTCGCATTCTGTTGGGCTGACAACTGTTGAGCACCTGTTTATTATTACCTTAGTAAAATTTCTTTGCTATTAATCGGGAAGACTTACGTTTTTGATGTAATTCCTTTCGTTTGTTATCGAGAGCTTCGCTCACTTTATAACACATACTGTTCCTATATGTGTTCATCACTTCATTAACCACTTTACACGCTTCCGGTTTCAGATCTAATCAATTAAAGCGTTTACTTAAGACTATTATATCATTAGAAGGAAATATGAGTTAAATTATTTCCGACAAATCAATTAAGAATAACTTAATATGGCAAATTTTTAAATATAAACAATTTATACAAATAACCTAGTCTCTTTGTAAATGAGTAAGAATACATTGCTTACCACGATTTCGTGTGACTTTGAAGCTGAGCTCGAGTTTGTGATTCCATAACTGTAACCAATTCCTAATGTAAGACAACTGTCCTTCTCTTTTACCCAACTTCTCGATGGTCTCGATGGCATCTTTAAGTGTCTCCGATTTGTTAAGTTTGCCATTTCTGCAAATCATTGAATTCTTATCCGGGTGTATGATTTCAGATAATTCAAGAAATAATTGGTTGACTTGTGCGCGTTGGTTAGCACTGGCCGCTGCTTTAGCCGATAGCGATAAAACTCTTTTATCACCCGCTGTCTGCGTAGACATCGAAAATAAAGAAGTGAAAGCCTTATCTAATTTTGGAGTTTCGGTCTTCTGTTTGGGGGTACTCTTCATTTGCTTCTTCTGATCGCGAATTAACTGAATTTGTTTGAGTCTTTGGTGCGGAATCTTTAACGGATAGTCTGTCGAAACGGTCGGAATGTTTAGTGGATTGAGCTTTGATTTCGTTCCATTCAACAGTTTTTTGTGAATCAAAGATAACTGGATGTCATCAGTTGTGGAAGTGTTTGTGTCGGTTGTGAGCATTGGTTGCTTTCTCTGTTCGATTTCAAGTTGTTTTTGATGCAATTCTTGTAGTCTTCTCTGCTCCTCCTGTAGTCTTCTTTTGCCTGTCTTTCCTTTCTGGTCATAGTCAGGGATTATCCATTGGTTACCCATAAGAAGACTGCTTTCATGGAAACGTGAAGGCAGTCGAATCTGTCGCTTAGATCTATTGCCCATTGCAATGATTTTAGCTAGGTCAGCATCCCTGTCTTTCCTATATCTGCCAGTTATTTTAGTTTCTTTGACAGGTGAGGGGCTTCTCTGTTTGGTTGGGGCTAAGCCGACGGCCATAAGGACATCTTCTGAGGGTTGGTCGGAATCATTGATGAAAGAGATTCTAGGATTGCACTGTAAGGCACTTAACGCAAAGCGGGCATAATTGTCGTCCATCACTAATGATGGCGCCGACGGTCTCTTTAATTGTTGCATTTCATTATAAGTGAACTCAATGTAGTCGTCATACAACTGACCCATTTGTTCGTCACTAAGAGCCTTGTCTGGCCACAGAGTGTCCTGAATAACTGGATATTGAGGTAACAGTCCTTCTCTGATATCCTCTTCAACTGTGGATTGCATCGAATCATTGTTTAAAATTGACTCTAAAGTGGACTTATTTTTTAGTGCTTTAGTTTTGAAGATACTCTTCTTTTTGATAAATGTCTGAGAAGTAGAAGAAGTGAAAGGGGGAGGCATTGGGTTTGCACCGAAGTCAGGCATTTTTAGAACACTGGCTGAAAATATGGGCGAGTCGTCGGGTGGCGCCGCGAAATCAGGACTCAAATAATTGAATTTCAAATCCGATTTGGTTTTGAGATATCCTTCGAGTAAATCACTAACGAAAGCAGATTTAGAGCCAGAGCTCGACGGCTGGCCTATTAATGAGTCAGAAATTAAAGACCTATAGGTTTTGTCATTTGTTTGACATTTACTAGAATTATAAGACAAACCGATGGGTCTTTTGCTGTGCTTTTCATCCAAAGATGAGAATAGTTTTTCTCTCCACCCCTTTATTTTTGTTATATCTTTGGTTTTTGTGGGAAATATTAGTTTTCCTGACTTTAGACTCTTTATTCCAAATGTCTTAGAAATAGAGGACTGTTCCTTCTGTTCCTTCTCGAGCTGTTCAAACTTCGAAAACAAATTAATTGATTCTTCGCTTTCGAATGACTGGAACCGAATGCCTTCAATCTCATCGACTTCTGGCTCTGGTTTTTGGACACCAATCAGTTCATTGAAGAGGGACTTATTGGCGGCTTTGTTGGCCTCGGCTCTCATCAACTGACTATTGAGAGCTGTTTTCGACTTTTTAATCAATTTTTGTCTGAATTTAAACGAATTATCGAATATAGAGCTGTTATGCGCCAGAAGTGACTCGTTTTGCGCGCAATCCATACCATTAGTTTCATCTAAGTTTCTGCACTTCATAAATGGATGTGACGTTTGTACTGAACTGTTCAGTGAACTGAGCGTATGATTGCTATCGACTGACCAGCCGTTTGACTCTTTGACGGGACTACTGTTAAAATTGAATTTAGGCCGAGATTTGGATTTACTGTTAAGCACTTTAAACAGTTTACGACTGCTTTCCTCCAAGTCTTTCGATATTTGCAGAGATTTGTCGCCAAAAATATTTTTATTGCATTTTTTACTTTTGTTTACTTCAAACAATTTGGACTTTTTTGGGGAAGATTTTAATTTTTTCGGACTTTTAGGGCCAGTCATGAAAATACTGTCAGAGTTAAAGTCACTTAACTGAAACACACTGTTGTCGATGATGTCCACCACTTTTGCCGTTTCTTTAGACTTCCTTTTCTTGGGTTTGTCACCATTGGAACCGCTTTTTGCTTTAAGGTCGGCTTCCAATGCAGGCGACAGAACGGGTGGAGCCGACAGATCAACATAATTGAAATCTGGGGATAAAGGCTTAACAATATTTTCGAAGATAGGAGGGCCCACAATTGGTTCAAAGGGCACTTCGGGGGTGAGAATAGGCATATCAATGACATCTTCTTCTGCAGATGTCATTGACTGCGAAGTGGGTGACGATAACTGTGGTTTGAATTTGTTGCGCAATGGAGGAGAGAGTGGAGGCGCTGAAGAAGTGCTCAATCGATGCATTGCACGACAATCACAACTCGGAACAGATTTAGTCTTCAGGACTGCTTTCACTCTTTTCGTCGATTTCGTAGACTTTTTGTCTCTGTTTTTGTTACTGTTTTTGTGATTATTGTTATTGACTGCAATCGAAGCACTCATTAATCAGATTCGAGTAAAAGTGAGACACAATTGGATGCAAACACACGAATATATGCAATCGTTTGGACACTAAGCCATCTCTAAGACATCTCTCATACCTTATATGTAAACAACACATTCATTAAATGATTAATACATTTAAATGAGAGTCTTAGAGGGTTTGAGACAAAAAATGGGACAAAGTTGGTCTGGTCTACGCTCTGCATGTTTTACTTGTGCTCACAGAGTAGACAAACAATAGTGAAGACATTATCGACAATCGACTATCGAAACACTGGAAACACGAAATGACTCTCAATAGAGAAGAGTCAGTCTATTCACACATTGCTCTCAATAGTAACAAAGCAATCAAACTATACCTGATTTATCAGCTTGATCACCCACTTTGGCCAAATTAATCAATCTCAATTGCACTAAACATTGAAAATACTTGAATTAAAGCCTAAACTAGGAGGATATAGCGATAAATTGTTGCCTCGTGTCTATTCTACCAATTGAAACAGTCATTCGCGTTTCCGCTATCGATTTTCAATTATCGATTGTCGATACACTTATTGAGAGTGAGGCTCACTATTCTCCGGGACAAATCCAATGATAAAAACACGTGCTTCAACTTTTTCAACTTGTAATCTTGCAAACTCAAATTTGTTGAATCTTATGTAATGTAGCAAGGATAAATTAAGATGAAGATGAAGTGATTGACTCATATGCATAGCAATAAGTTGGCAGAGATTGTGTCCAATAAAATAAATGGCTTTTAATGCGTTGTAAGAATGCGTATATCAGCTATCGATTATCGAATGACGGTTACAGTTAGACAACAGTAATCTAGGTCTATCTAAAATGATGTATGTTGCTCAATTAATGTTCTATTAGAGTATGCGTTACGTGCTTTGCCTAAGAGTTTTAAATACTGAGACGACAATTAATTATTGTTTGATTTGTATCAGAATTATATGTTTTTATGGATAAATAGCTTCAGTGCTTAGATTATGGTCTGAATGGAGAATGCATTGAATGCAAAGCTATGCTGAGCTATGCTGTGCCGAGTGTGAGCTACAGTGCGTACACTAAGAAATCCATTGCCAACGGCTGCAAACCTGCGTATCGTTAGTTCAGTAGTACTGAAATGAGGCGCTCCAACAATACAGATAAGAATACCCATCACAATTTTGGGCTATTCTCCTATTATATGCAAGATTATGTTTATGAAACACTTGTGGACAGATTTAAGTTAAATGCAGTAACAAATGGGGAACGACTTGTTGTTAATATTGATTTTAATTAGAAAATAATAGCAAACATATGGCTCGAGTATATAAAAACAAATGTAAGGATGGTTTGAAAATTCAGTTGAATTGAGCGGAGGTACTGCTGAGCACTGGTGGAGAGTCTACCACTCAGTTCACAGTAATTTGTGATAAACTTTTTCCTGACGACTGTTTTGCGCTAATATTTTGCAACTTAAGCATTACTAACCATTTTTTGAGTCGTATCGCCAATTAATGAGCAATGCATTACCAATGCATTAATTGTCAAAATCAATGAGTTATTATTGTTATCGCAATAGAGAGTTGTGTCAAACAATTGAGTGCCTTATGTTATGTTAGCCTTCAATGAGATGTCAAAGCATTCACACCATTCATATCAAACATTATTTACATTCACTTCTTAAGACATTTCTCCAATTAATACAATGTTTTACTTATTTTTTGTGAATTCTATTAACGTTTTATAAGTTATTTATAATTTATTTTTATAGTAAATGAAATTTTAATTTTGAAATAGTTTTTATTTAATTTGTTTTAATTGAAACCGAAATCAAAAAGTAATCCTATTTTGAAAAGCGATTGATTTGGTGGTCGACTCACGAGTGGGAGTCAACCAAAACATTACAATCATTTCCATATTTCATTCATTTGCCGGAACTGTAATTATTTTTTTTATTTCTATTTATTTGCAAACATTTTATTTATTTTAATTGGATTGAGGTTTAAGTCGATGCGAACAATGGGTTTATTACCGCTTGAGTTCACGGACGGACTCACCGATAGTCCCTATTTTCGCGAAAAACTCCAAACACACGAACGAGAGTTAGACCGCATGAATCAGGCCATCAAAAACCTAATCAAAGAAGTCAAGGATTTGTTGGCCGCCGCCCGAAGTGAGTCATTTAAAATTAAGGGACAGACAGAGCATAGCATGCACTCAGTGATAGGCATCGACTGATACATCAATTTATTCATTTTCGTGACTAAACATATGTTTATATGATTTGATTTGACATAAGACTAATCGGTTTATTTCGTTTGATATTCAAAAGCGTTATCTCGAGTCCAGCGCTCGGTTTCGGAAACTTTAAGTAATTTTAGCTTTGAGTGCATCGGAAGCAGTCAAACGGACGATGAAATTGTCATCGGTTTGTAACCAACGCTTTTATCTCTTCTCAATCGATAATAAAATGTTTTGATGTCTTAAAGCGGGTTCACTCAAAGAGTTTGGACGCTTGTTATCTACCATTGAAGACGAGAGGGATAGAATGGTATGTCTGTCGTGTCATTCATGTATATATAATTGTAATTAATGTGTGTTTAATGGTGTGACAGTTGGAGAGAGCGACCGCCACTTTTATAGAACCGATTGAGAAGTTCAGACGCGAACAAATCGGGGGCTCAAAGGTATGACTCACCAATAGTTTAACTCTTTGTCTGCTTTGTGTCCTATTGTTTGAATTGTTTTAGTGTTTATTAATTGAATTAATTTGAAACGAATAGGAAGTGAAGAAGAAGTTCGACAAGGAGACCCACAAATTCTGTCAGAGTTTGGAGCGTCACTTGAACTTATCGACGAAGAAGAGTGAGAATCACTTGCAAGAGGTATTACTTCTGTCATAGGGCTTACTGTTGGCCCTGTTTAGGATTTATTGTCACTCGACTCTAGTAAAGAAAAATCGATAATTTGTTTGCGATTCTGCGCTTATATCAGTATTTGTCGGTTATTACGTTTGGATCAATAAATGTCTGCTTTTGAGTCAACTGTTTCTCATTGTGTCCACACATTGAATGTTTTGCTTCACTCAGTCTATAACTCAATTATCATTTGTCTATTATTCAAATTCTCACTGAAACAGAGTCACAATAATTGTTTTCATTCATTTATAATCTTAATAACCAATCGATCCAAACGTAGTATTTGTCGTCAAAAGTTCTAATGTGGTCTTCAATGATGTCTGACATCAGTTCGCTTTTAGCGTAAATGCTTTTTATCTTTCATTCAAGAAATTTATTCAAATAATGCATTCATATGATTGAAATGAAAGAAAATTATGTTTGAATAGAAATAATTGATTGTTTGTCATGTGGTGTACCTTAGGCTGATGCCTACCTAGAAATGGAACAAAGACACTTCTTCCAGGCCTCTGCCGAATACGTTCTTAAACTTCAAGAAGTAAACGAACGCAAGAAATTTGAATTCGTCGAAACGGTATATAATTTAAGAAAATTTAGTTGAAGTTCGGATCGATATTAACGTATATTTGATTTATTCTAAATAATGGACAGGTGCTTAGTTTTATGTACGGTTGGCTTACATTCTATCACCAAGGTATGTTTCTATGAATGTCATGACAGCTAATCATTAATCATATACCTGTCCCTATAGGTCACGAAGTCGCCAAAGAGTTCAAATCAATTATTACTGATTTACAAATACGTTTGCAAAGAGTGAGTGCTTTTCATTCATTTATTTTATTTATATTTTTATTGAAAATATTGACTAAAATATCGATTCAATTGTTTGTTTCTTTTAAGACGAGAGCCAATTACGAGACGACACAGAATGAAACCGAATCTCTAATGAATAAAATGTTGGAAACGAGAAAAAATGTGAGAGATTCTGATTTATTACCGCTTTTTTTAACTCTACATAATTTGTTTGAATGAAAAATTAGTTTCTTTTTCGATTCAATTGGTTTTAATAAAATACTGCAAAACTAATATTTGCTTTACTCTAATATTGAATAATTAAATAAAGTTTGGGTCATAAAAGTTTAATTTTTAATGTTATTATTTATTTTTAGAAAATGCAAGACTCGGGTTCCCTCAACAAAATGTATACACGACAGGGATATCTGTTTCTAATGGAAAAGAGTGAGCATAAAATACATTCTCTTTCTTTCTCTTTGTATTTAAATTTTTCCGATAATTTTTCGCTTAAAATACACGCAAAACATATTTGTTGTGAAGAAAAATACATTTAAATCACAGCAAACATTTCGTGACTCTATGTTTAAGTGAACGCATAATTTGCTTTTAACTCTAGTTTTTCAAAGTTTTAAATGCATTTTGAGTGCATTTTCAGCAAAATATATTCACTTAATGTAAACCATCATTATTTGCCATTAATTTATTCTTGTGATCGACAACAGAGGCGTTCGGCACGTCGTGGGCCAAACACTTCTGTCAATACGACAAAGAAAACAAACGGTTCACAATGATTCAGTACAACCAGACTATCGGCAAAATCGTAAGCTTTTACTTTTGGTTGAACTTCTTTAGAAGCACTCATTTTTACTCAAACATAGATTTCAACCGAAGAGATAACTCTTAAGGAATGCATTCGTCGAATGTCTGACTCTATCGATAAACGATTTTGTTTTGACATAATTCCAGTGGAAAAACCCAATTGTTTGTACACATTTCAGGCTCTTTCAGAAGAAGACCGAAAGCTTTGGTTGGATGCTATGGATGGCAAAGAACCGATTCAGATCAACCCAAGTCTCGCCATGAATTCTGGCAAATCATTACCTCAAAGACAAGAAGAATGTCTTTTAGATGAGTTGGGCTTTACTTTCGTCCAAAAGTGTATTCATGTGATTGAAAAGAGAGGTTTAGAGGATCAGGGACTCTATCGCGTAGTGGGCGTCGCCTCTAAAGTCAATCGATTGATACAATTATGTCTCGACAGACGAAAAATGAGTGACACAAACGAAATATATGACTTCGAAAGTGGGGATGAGTGGGAAACTAAAACAATTACCAGTGCTTTAAAGACGTACTTTCGTAATTTACCCGAACCTCTCATGACTTTCCGATTGCATTTGGCTTTCATCGCCGCCGCCAGTAATTCATTGTTTGACCTGTTTTTTCATTTGTATTCAATTATTTAATTTTGCAGAACAAGAGAACAAAGTGCAGAGAATTGAGACAATTCATTGTTTAGTTCACAAACTGCCGGCCTCTAACTTAGAGATGTTGGAGCTTCTGGTCAAACACTTATGCAAGTATGTTATCCTTTCCTTTTAAATCAAATCTCATATTAATGGATATAATTTGTGTTTCAGAGTCGCCAATCATTGTGAGAAGAATTTGATGACTGTTTCCAATTTGGGCGTCTGTTTTGGTCCTACTCTTCTCAGACCTGAAGAAGAGACGGTTGCGGCCATAATGGACATCAAGTTTGGAAATGTAGTCGCAGAGCTTCTCATTGAAAACTGTGATAAGGTTTGTCCACACTTTCAGATACAGTTTGTTATAATTAGTGGAGAAAATAATAGTTTTTTATCGAGGGTAAAAAGTCACTATAAAAGTTGCTTAAAACAGTGAAATAGTTATTTATATTATTGCTTAATTAATGGTAATTTTTCAAACTTATTTTTGTTTCATTTGCAACTCATTATAAATTCGGTTATTTTTACCGACTTTTAGCCTAAAACTATTTAAATTAAATTTGTATCACTAAACCCAAATACATATAGTCATTTTCGGCAGTGAGTATTCGTCTATCCTGTCATATCTTATGATCTTATCTGATGAGTTATAAATCGAAATTAATTGTACTTGTCCCTCTTTTAGTGTATAAAAACAATTTTCTGGTCAATAATTTATGACCATTTAACTTTTTCTAAGAAATTTAGCCAAATTATGCTTATTTTGATTAATTGTGAAAAAAGTAAAATAGTTATTTATAAATTTGGGTAATAAGACCCTCACGATGTGATTCGGACATATACCAAGTCTAAGGTTAATGGTATCAACCAGTAAATATAGTTAAATAACTAAAATTCTATGGTCTAGTTATAATTAATGATTTCATTGATTGATTAGATTTTTGGGTCAAAACCAGAGAACGGCTTTCAAAGCCCACAAAGAAATTCTCCCTCTTATGGAATAACACCTATGAATGCAAACCCATATATGGCACAAATGGGTGCTAATAATAATTCGATTTACGGACGCCTTCAGTACGACAACAATTCAACTTATGCTCAGATAAAAGGGCCGACACGTAGCAGTAGTCAGGACCAGTTGGTCGGTATGACAAACCCTATGGCTCAGCATCAGTATAGAAGGCCTTTATATCAGCACAGTTTGTCGCATACGCATCAAATGACGGCATCCTTTCCTCCGCCTCCGGCTTTATCTTATGCTCAATCGATTCAAAGCCTTCCACAACCACAACATTTTATTCAATACCCGAATGGTCCGAACGTCCAGTCAATACAACGCGCTGTTCGGCCCCTTCCCGTATATAACCAGTGGAATGGACCGTCAAATGTAGTACATCCTCAGCCGCAGAACCAACAACTGTATCAGCAGATGATAGACAATCATAAAGAGAAGTCACCCACTACCAGCACAAGTAGTGGCGATTCTCTTCTTAATAGTTATTCTCAATCGTCACAATTGAACGCCAGTCCAACCACTTCTCCGCCCAACTCTTACCCAAATAATAAGAGTTATTACAATTATAGACAACAATTAATGCCGGCCTCCTCTGTCCAGAACATACCAATCAATTTCCGTAAAGTGCGAACCCGTTATGCTTGTGTTGGGGAAAACGATTCTGAGCTGTCTTTTGAGCCAAATATGATAATCACAAACGGTTTGTATTATATTTAAATAAATGTTAAAATTATTTTTAATTTGGAAACTTGTGTGCAGTGCGTGCGTCACGTGAACCGGGTTGGCTCGAAGGCTGTCTTAATGGTAAGACGGGACTAATTCCAGAGAATTATGTCGAATATATAGATTGATAAATAAATAAGTTTATAATCTTATCGTTGATTTGTTATGACTTAAATAGAGTGCCATTTATTTTCTTAATATTCAAATGTTTTCTCTTTTAATTGAAAAGAAGCGATAATTTATTTAATTATGTTTTGTTTGAGACAAACAAACCTTTGATTGGATTAATGTTTTGTGCAATTCATTCATACTTTGATATAAATATTATATATATTTGTAAATCGCGACAAATATAGAAATAATTATATGAGAAATATATTTCTTAGAAAAATAAAACTTAAAATGTATTTATTGCTCATCATATCAATTGTAGTAAGAAATCAGTATTTTACTCATTCCAATCAAATTTATTTATTTTATTCGAAATATATTCTATTTTACTATTAGACAAATCTATTGTATGTATAAAACAATAGCATATAATCTCATTTGAATCTATTAAATATCGAAATTATGTTTTGTTTGATATTTATTTAGTTTAAACAAATAGTTTTAAATAATATTTTGCCCACAAAAGTGTTTCAATCGATTTATTGATTAGTTTTTATTAAAATTTTAAAAATATCTTTCGATAAATTGAAATCAAAACCCAAACTTCATATCAATTGGTTTTGGCTTTGAGTCAAATAATATTTTGCTTACATTCGAACAAATCGGAGACTTATATCGGACTTATCTCTTGAGCTAAACGTCTGTATCTAAATGTATAGGAAATTAGACCTTTGACTTATTATCTAATTTTATCAATACTTAGGCTCAAACACCGAATGTTTGTCCTCTCTTTTGAATATCAATTACAATACAATATTCGTATATCACTTACTATTATTTCAAATGTGAACTCCTCAGAAAGAATAGCAATTATCAAATTGTTATCAGTATCAAGCTCTCTTCAAAAGTGTTACAAGAGATTGCTTTTAATTATTTTTTTATTTCAAGTTCTCTTACAATGAATTTTGAAATGAATAGAATGAGTGATCAAATGGTGGACAGAATGTACCAAAATATAAGAGTTAAGGAAAGAAAAAATTTGTGCAAAACATCGGCTATTATTCTATTTATTTCTATATTGTGTTTAATTGGATTTCACGGCACATACTTTTGGTCCAAAAGTAAAGTTAATGATCGAAACGAACAGTTCAATAGAAATGTGCGACAAATTGATTTTAAACAGGGAAAGGCAGAGGTTTTCATAACAAATCTGAAGTCAAACTTTCCCAAAGACATTGTAATTGACATTTATGTCGAAAATATGGGAAAATCAATTAATTCTACGAATTCGACCGAAACAGTTCTGAAACATATTCCAAATTCTGATCAAAACATCCGGCAATACATTACAATTAAAGACATTGATAACGAAGAAGGCCTTCAAATAAGAACTACCGACAAAATTCTCACCACTATTCCTATAAAGGAATTATTGAAAAGCGACGAAACTGTTATTGTCAACGATTCTGACTATAGTTTTGGTTTGAAGTTTGTTTGGAAATAAATATAAGTTTAAACACATTTATAATACTTTTATTTTTAAAATGAAAATAAAAAATCGCAAAATTCATTAAAATTGATAATAAAATTAAGTATTGAAGAGATTTAAGCAAATGAGTGAAAACAAATTTGATTCAAATTCATTGTAAAAATAGGTGAACTCAAAGAACGTTTAAAATAAACTATAACCAGACTAAAACTTTTCGGACCCAAAAAAATTCCTTAAGTGTTGCCGAGCTCTATTAGTTTTGGACAGACTTTCAGAAATTTTGACCTGACTTATAAAGTCGTGGACTGATTCACTAATTATACCATTTTTGGTATAAGTTATGGCCTTCCGCGGCCTTAGACTATAACTACTCAAACTAACAGATTGAATGCCACTCAAAGACGCGGTACTGTTCTCTTTGTCCTCAATTTGTGTCGATTCGGAAGTAGTGGACGATAATAAAGCGATTGTGGAACAGGTGTCGATCGAAGATTTACTCACATCAGTGCCATCAGTGCTATAATTCGAGTCGTCTGTGAAGTCACTGTCGTTTTCAGATAAATATTCGTTTTGTAAGCTTTCCATACATTTGAAAGGTTTTAATTCTTCATACGATTTGTCTGAAAATTCAATTAAATTCGTTAGAAATCTATACAATTAGTGAAATCATAAAATGAATACCTCTTCTCAAAAGTTGACTCAATTGGTTCTCAATACTATTGAGACGAAGAGTGTGTTCACTCAAGATATTGTAATTAACTCTTCCGTAATTCTTATAAGTGATGGCAAACCACAGGAGAATAGCAGTCATCAAACAAAGAGTTATTTTCCTGGACATCCAAATTCTATCACTTATAACAATTGAAGTACTTTTCAGTCCAATCATCTGTTGTTCCACAGAATAAGAAGCGATCAGTCGTTCGACAATCAAATTGATTACCAAAACAATGAAAAGCCAAAGTCGGGCCTCATTCGTACGGACGGGTGTTGTCATAAAATAGATGACAATCATTGAGATGAAGAAGAATATTAGCGAATATCCGTAAGAAATCTCAACTAAAACAAAGTCCTGTAATCGTATGAATCGGTCGAGAATTTCTTTAACAATAAACCGTTGTTCGGCTGAAGAAGTCTTGAATTCATTGATAGTATCCCTGGCGGTAATCAGCTCTTCATTCAGTTTCATTTGTGAGTCGATCGAAAGCTCCTGCAAACCATTCAATTGATTCAATTGTTTGGAGGCGTCTTCGAGTTTATTCCTCACATTGACTGAGGTTTGTGTGAGTCTATCGATTGTCGATTCGGTGTTTTGTTGCCATAACTCTGACTGAAGATAAAAGCAAACGCTTTGTGTGTGAGTAAAGAATTCGGTGTAAGAGTTGAACGCTCTGTCATTCATGTATTTAAGACAATCCTCCACTTTCTGACTCTCATCGCACGGATAGTTTTGAAGACCAGATTTCTGAAGGAAACAATTGGCGAAATTGAGGGCTAATCGGCTCTGAATATCTTCATTGAGTTGTTTGCAGTTTGTATGAAGTGATTGTATGGCATTCCGCCAACAATTGCCGTAATTCATCTCTTTTCTGATCATCACTTCGTAGCGATGTTTTCCCGATTCATACAACTCTTCAGTGTTTTGTCCAAATTTGGGAACATTTGCATTGAATTCATTGTTTGCTTTAAACGTTTCCCAAACGTTGTCTTCGTTTTCAAAACAATACAAACATTTTGTCAAAAATAATGGAATCAAAAGAAGTGATGATAAAAATGAATTCATTTTGTGTTTAAATGTCAGTTAAAACATAATTAAAAATATATTTAAAGTAAACTCTGTTTCATATAAACTGTGGATCGCTTTGAATGACTTTAAAAGCGCTTTAATTTCTCCAAAGTGTTGACAATTGGATGAAAATCAATGACGAGTTGTCTTTAAATGCCTTAAAAAGGGCACAACTTTTCGCTAGTATTGCGTGCATTGAAATTATGTACAGAGTGTGCATGCTACTTTCAATTTATTAAACTTCTATTTTTACACTTTATCAGAAATGAATCACGATAATTTGAGAAATGGCATAACTTTCTTAATAAAAATGATTTGTTGTTATCAAGTTAAAGTATTGTAAAAGTTGGTTTAAGGGCATTTTCTTATTTTATTCTTACAAACAATTCTTATGTCTTTAGATTTCTTCAAAGGGAGACATCTATTGATTAATATTTGATTTTATTAAAAGTGTTTCAAGAATTAAAAGTAATGATTAGTTTGGAAGACAATCTAATATTTATTAAGCAAGTTTGTAAACTACAATCAATGTTAAAATTTGCCTTGTTCAGTCGTCAAGCAATTTAAGTAAACTCTTAAGCTATGTTTATAAACATTAACATCAATGGAATTACTTTACAGAAGTATTAAAAAATGAATTACAGAAGAAAAATGACTTTTCTATGATTAAAATTCTGGGCTGTGCTTATTGTAATTCACTGAATGGAATTTCAATGGCTTAATCTTTTTCTTTCGTCGAAGACATTTAACTGTCAAGAATATGATCAGAATAAAAGACAAAACAGAAGCGATGACAATGAGGGCAATCACCCAATCAGTTAGTTTGCAATTCGATGAGTTGTATGAAAATGAATATCTGTAACAATCATTGATTCGAGTCCAGGACAGTATTCCCTCTTCCCATAAAACATAGAGTTCTTCGGTGGCTTCTTCAGTACAAAAATACTTAGCGTTTGTCATCTGACAATCCCTGGCGTCCCACATGGCACAACACGACGCTTTAGCCAATTCCCTTTCACTCGCGTAGTCTAGTTTGTGGTAATATTTCCAACTGTCGAAGGCATGATCCACACACCTGTCCATTATTTTTTGATTGTCTGTATAACACTGAGTGAGTGGAAGGGGCACTGCTTCTGACCGCGACTGCCATACATTTTTACCGAAGTCTGGAGTAATCGACGAACTAATAGATCGTAATTTAAGGATTAAAGTGAACGAAATGAGACAAATATTTATGACTTTCATTATTTTCTTTATTTAAAAATACGTTTAAATGCCTTTTAATTGTCCTTATCTTATATGAAGTATAACCAAAGCAACTGTTGATATAAGGAATGTCTCATTCAATTGCATAGCGATTAGTTTAAACTCACTTTTGTTATGCTTTGGCCTCAATTTTAAGATAAGCTTCTAAGTTCAAGTGGCTCATGCAACATTTTTATTCACGATATTCGTGAAAATAAAGCGTTAAATAAGGAATTTACGGACAAAATCTGAAGTTTTAATAAAACACAGAATAAATTGAAGGTTGACTTTGAAATGTTCACAAATTGTCGATGCATTGCAGTGAAGATACTATTCACTCCAAAAAAGTATTTGTTTGAAGGGACGGTTCTGATTGAGAGCATCCATATCTGTCCCAAACTCTACTTGAAGTTTAATTTTTTCATAAAATTTAATTCAATATTAAAATGAGAGGAAAATCCTTTGAATCATAAGTGGACTGAACAGAGAGTGCATATGTCAGTCGACACTTAACCGTATGAATGAGTTGTACTCAAATGCGTTCTCAATGTGTTTGAAATCACGATTTTTGTCACTAATTTTCAAAAGAGTTTAATTTGTTCGTATAATTCGATTTTCAATCAAAATGCGACAAGCACATTCTCACTTCACCTCTTTGTCGCACTTGATTTCAATGAGTAAAACTGAACTTCGTCCTTTCAATGAGACAAATTGATTGTTCTCACTCTTTGCCATTGGTTATTGGCCAAAATTGATTTGGTTCCATTTATTTTTGTTCTCGCAAATAATCTCTATATGTTTGGCAACTTTTAGTTATTCGAGTGCTCCTTCTTTTGCAAGTTTCTTTATCTTTGGAAAGGAATGAATGAGAATGAGTTCAATCATTTGATTTGAATGATTGGAAAATTTGATGACTTCTATAGACATCTATAAGGGTTTTGACCAAAGATTTGACAAAATATGGTTTTATGACATTTGAAGGCAAATAATTTTCTAATAACTGAACACAACTTAAGGCATGTATTGTCGATGTATTCGATTCTTTTGAGAGCACTTTTGTGCAGTTCGTCAAAGAATTCAAATGATTTGAAAGGAGAGCAGAGGACTGACTGTCAGAAAGAGTCCATAACTTCAATATATGAGATAAGAGTAGAAATGCTTTTTAAAAGAATTTACAATAAATTTTACGCAGATATTGTGATTGCGGTCAGTCGTCGACTCTAAAAAAGTGCACAGCCATCAAAGGTAAGCCATCAGAATGTGGATCAGAGCAGTGAAGAATAGTGAAGAACACGTCATAGGGCGACATTCATAGTAGGGTCGGATCGCCTCTGTGTTCACATTTGCCCGCATCTCATTGAGGCATGAAATTGTTGACTGCCTTACAAATGAGTTCCACTATAGAAAATTGAACTGAGCTATGAGTTGGGACGCACCCATACATCAATGTGAAGAAAGGTATAGAATAGGCACAGAATAAGTTGCAATTGAATGGAGTGGTTCTGTTTTGTCGCATATTGTCGTCGAGTTGAGAGTCGGTAAGTATAGAAGTTAATGCTCTCCGATTAGTACAAATACAATACGACCAAAAACTCCCCTTTGATTGACTCAAAATATTTGTCAGACTTTTCGGACTCAAATGCTCTGCTTTTGGCTCGAAGTGTATGCCCTCTCGCTATGACTACTGGACTCAAATTGATTCGGAGCACTCACTGCCTTACAAAATATACCAAATCTCTGTCCGATTGTTTGTGTCGGACGTTATGTGCATTTTTGATGGATATTTGACAGCACTTTTTAACAGATATAAGAGCTGATAAAAAACAACTCCACTCAGTCTATGCTGTCGTTTAGTTGATCTCCAATAATAGACATAACTATTCGCTTGTGGTTTATGTATAATGTATTCAAATGCAGTAATTATTCGGAAGCAGATTAAAAGAGTCCGTAAAAGTATTGTTTGGAGCCTTTTAGTCACTGTTCACTACTCTTTTCAATACTGTGTTCACTGACTGTCCAGTAAATTAGTTTTTGTCTTAATAGCAGTTATTGTCATTTCACGGTATGTTAGGGTTAAGACTGCAAAGAGATTTCCTGTGACCACAAAAGTTTTGTTTCTTGACATTAGTCCTCTCATGCCTGGGGCTGACCTGCCTTTCAGTACGTTCGGCGTGTCTTGGATTTGCATTTATGTATTATCTATTGATATTCATCAAACATTATCGGCATTTTGCTCTTTCATGACTTCCATATTTCGAGTCAAAGTGTTTCCCACGACTGCACCCATTCATTGAGTGCAGTAAAAGTAATTCTCATTCGGCGAAATCAGTCTATAGTTTAGCTCTCAATCCATTGAGGCGTGATTTGATGCCCGCCTCAGCCTATTGTCAATTGGCGACCAATCGGATGCGCTCACAGACTAACTCCAACTCCAGGCATAATAAGTCACAGATTTACATATCGATGCATAAGTGGCCATCAAATACATCAAACACTATAATCTTTCCATTCTGACCAACACTCACAACATTTGTTTATAACACAACACAACATCAACAGTGAATTTGTGTCATTCATCACAACTGATCACAATATTGTTTTCCATTTGATGATGAATTTAAAGACTGAGCCCTCTTCTTCAACTAATGGTAAGTCGCATTACTCACATTTTTTATTACACAAAATATTATTTTTCAACTTGATATGCTATTTTTAATGTGTCATGATTTTAAAGAAAAAAGCAACTTTTTTAATTGAGAACCAAATTTACAATTTGTTTTAAAAGTGTAGACATAATAAGAAAAAAGGATAATTTTATCATAATTTTGAATAAGTTGTAAAAATTGTTGCTTTTGTCGACATTTGAGTTAAACATTTGCTAATTTGATAATAAAATAATTTGATATTTGAAATCTCAAATGATGTGACGGACAGACTAACAACACTTCAACTCTAATACAATTGTAATTTAAGTTTTTGACACAAAATTTAACATATTTTTCTTTATTATTTTATTTTATTGAATTAAAATTGAGTTTAAGTGCGATTATGTTTACACAATATGTGCTAATTTAGTATTTATTAAGAAATCGTGTGAGAGTTGGGCTTCCTTTCGAACTTTCTATTCTAATCTGAGCTCTAGTAGTGTCCAGAGGCTGTCCATCACCTTGAAAAGGGATAGTGTTCTTACTCTAAGATTCTTGAAGTGATTTCAAATCCATACTCTACTTATCTATGATTGAAGTCACGGATGAAGTCAAACGTCAATAATTTATGCACAGCTTTATATGAGTTGCTTAAAGTTCACCTTGAAATTTTTTCATTCCCAATTTTTCTTATCTCGAAAATGTGCCGACTCAAACTCAATTACTTTTTTAAATAGAATTTAGTCAAAAATTTTAATCCTAGCTAAGTGTATTCAATTTGAATAGTTTATTTGTTGCTATTTAAGGGTTTGCCATTTAGATTCAAGTTACTTTATTTAATATAAACTTTTTGATCTCACGTTAGACTCTTTTAATATAATTGCATAAAATTCAACGAATAATTTGATGTAAAGTTGATTAGAGTTGAGAAGAGCACAGAATAATCATTTGTATGTAATGTTTACAATGAAAGCAATTAATGGTATTGTCAGCGACCGCTTCTGAATCACTATTTGAGTGTTCGCTGCAATAAATCCCTTCAATAGTAATATTGGAATACTTTAAACGAACGGAAATCGAGGGTTCAATCAAATGCTTTTCATAATCAATAGGTTTTATGTGAGAAAATTTATTGAACCAAATATCAAAATTAAAGGTAAAAAGTTATGATATAAAACAAAACGGTATTATTCGTGGGAAAGTGTAAACCAAAAACACTGATTTGTCATTTGGTGCACAGGAATTGATAGACCAGAGCAGCGCCAGATGTTCATTAGTCAGTGGTGTATAACAAGTTTAGACTCATCTCATCAATTAATTTCATATTTGAATTCAACACACATTATATGATTTTCATTGTCTGTTCTGCTTTCGCGCTTTAGGCCGAATATTACTCGATATCCCTTGCAAAGTATGTCGGGATCACTCTTCAGGCAAACACTACGGCATCTTTGCCTGCGATGGGTTTGTATTGATTTTATCATTCAATAGATATTCGTTTTGTCAAAAGTGTTATAAAGTTTACCAGAATTTCGTTGGTTATGAAGATTATGACTAGGAATGAGAAGGGCTATACTTTTCACAATACTCACCAATTGAATTTTTTCTGTTTGACTCTCAAAAAGGCTCTAATTTCAAAACTCAATTCTTGCAATACTCTTGTAGCTTTCATACTCTAAAAGGGATCAATGCTTTTAATTCGTTCAAAATCGGGTGGCAATGAGAAGGAGTGTGCACATCTATGATTATTATTCAAACGGCTGTCCCTGATATATTTTCTGCATATAAAAAGTTTGTGAACTAATGTCTAATGCGTTAACCAATCGTTCCTTTTGTCGGAAATTAAATACCGACTGCGACCGCAATGACAGACAAAAGGGCCGACACGTGCTCTGCTGTCAAATGCAATCCACACTTTATTTCCTTTGACTAAAACGTGAAATTAAATTATTATATTTGATTGCATTAAAGCAATTTTGACTAAAACGTTCTGCATTTGATTACTCCCTTACAGTTGTGCTGGATTCTTTAAGGTATGCATCACTTAATTAAACAATTGAGTGTTTTATGACTCGATTTAGTGCTGAGTAATATGTTTTGACAACTTTTCAATTACTTAATCAAATATAGCGATCCATTCGTCGCAATCGTCAATATATTTGCAAAGCGCGCGGTTCGAGTGCTAACAAGTGTCCGGTCGACAAAACTCATCGAAACCAGTGTCGGGCCTGTCGTCTGCATAAATGCGTTGAGGAGGGAATGAATAAAGAGGCCGTTCAACACGAAAGAGGACCACGAAATTCGACCATTAGAAGACAAGTGGCTCTTTATCTCAAAGACTCGTCAGTTATCGATAGATTGAGTTTAACATCAAGTTTTATGTCTCCCCCAATACCTCCGCCATCGGCACACATGTCAATGGCATCCAATCCTTCGACAATAAGGCCACAAACGAGTGCAGAGATTTCATTGCCTTCAAGTTTGACATCGATTCCCCGTTTAGTTGACTCGAATTCTCTGGGGCTGAGGCCGACAGCCGTATGCCATCCGACGCCTAAAGTAAGAGCTCAGTTCATATGAAAAACAATATTACAAAAAGCTTTTCACTAACTTTACATAAATGCTTATAAAAGCATATTATCGATGAAAACAACTTTAAAATATTCTTTGAATTCATTTTTCAAAAGATGTCTTCGAAAAAAATTCTTTGAATAAAAGCTTTTCGAAAATCAAATACTGATTGAAATCTTTTGATAGTTTTTTTAGTCTTAAAACATAAGTTAAAGTTATACCCACTTTCAATTTGTTATTCAATCAAGATAACTTTCAATTATAATATCAAATTAAAAGAGCATTTCCACAGAATATTAAAAAAGTCTTTTGTTAACTTTTTGCTGGTATCGTATTCTATAGTATCCGTTTCACTATAATTCGTTGAATGGCTTTCTATCGTCGAACTGCGAGACGGTGTGTGAGACGGCAGCCCGTCTTCTCTTCTATAACGTAAAATGGCTGAAAACACTGCCAGCATTCGTTTCATTACCGATGAGAGATCAGGTTCGCCAACAATTCATTTCCGTATAATTACTTAAAAATCAATATTAAATACTCGACTAAACTAAAGAAACAATACATTTGTATTTCAACTTTTCTTAACTCTTTCTCAATATTTGCACAGTTATTGCTAATAGAGGAGGGCTGGAGAGAGCTGTTTATCCTGAGTGCCGCTCAATTCATGTTACCCATAGATATGGAACCACTAATAGCTTCGGCCGGTATTAACTCATCCTCATTGTTGTCATCGAGTGAAGAGCCGGCGCTGACTAACGCTTCGAAAACAGACAAATTCGTTACTTTCATGACTGAAATCAGATGCTTTCAAGAAATTGTTACCAAATTCAAAGAGTTGAGAGTCGACACCACTGAATATACTTGTCTTAAGGCTATTGTTCTCTTCAAAACTGGTAAGCATTTAATGACAATAACTATTCATCTTTTGTTTGGCTAAAAGTCTGTGAAAAACGGAAACAAATCTTTATTTCTGTCTTTTCTTCGATTCATAAAACTATTATTTTTATGGATATTTCCTTAAATGCTTTTCTTTGGCTTTTAATGCAGTTTTTCCCTCGTCTTCAACAACAGCTTCCACTACAGTTCATGAGTTGCGAGACTCAACTTCGATATCAGTAGCACAGGACAGGGCTCAGCTAACTCTCAATCAATACATTTCCAGTGCATATCCGACTCAACAATCATTCCGTTTCGGAAAATTACTTCTAATGTTACCATCGCTTAGAAGTGTCAGCGGAAACACAATAGAAGAACTCTTCTTTCGAAAGACAATCGGAAATATACCGATCGATAGACTTCTTTCAGATATGTATAAATCGACTGATTTCTGACCCCTTCCTCCGAAAACCTGATGTGTTGTCTATAAAATATCTTAATCTGAAGATTTCGATGAACTCATAAATCAAAAGTGAAAATCTGTTGAATAGATGACTAACGATAGGGAGTGTCGTCGAAGTGATAATAATGGAAGTGTTGAACACCATATCCTCAATGATAGCTGGAGTCGAGTGAAGAGTAGCATTGAGAGAAGTGGTGCCTCTCTGGATCTGTGAGCCCTTAGTCAAAGCATATCCCTATCATTTGTAAACCACTAACATTTGTGTCATTCTGAGCGCTAAAGTGAGTCCCAGTGCGACAAAACGTCTGCTGTTATGCTCTTGTATTTGATGTGCTTTTGTTGTATTTGAATCCCAATCAGAGTTTTCGCCAATTTTTCGTTCAATACATTGAAAACTTTTAATAGACTCTCATATTTCGAGCCTATGAGAGCCATTCCAGGATTGCCTTCTCTTTTCAACTGTTCCTCTTTGTAGTGCTCTCACTGTTGTTGAAATCAGGCCTAAAAGGCAAGAGATTAAACTGAGTTCAGTCACTAAGCCGTCTCTGAGCCCTATGTGAGCCGTTGGCCAATATGTTGGCTTCCATTGCTCGCACTTCCAGGTGCACTATTTTATTCCATGCCCTATACCCTATACTAGTCTATTCTAACTCAATGTTGGGCCATATTTTGCATTTTAGTCAATAACAATCTACAATGTATTCAATTGAAGGGGAGATCCTATCAATATATGCGAGCAATACTCCGCATCATTTGCTTTTTACAGCTCTAACAGCGGTCCGGTAGGCATCTCATCCATTCTACCACTGAATATACCGATGACAGTGAGTGTAGTGCAAAGTCTGTTCTCCTTTCGAGATATTAGTCGGTAATTATGGACTTAAAACGATAAGATCTCATTTACTTATGATAATAGACTTACACATACATTAACTCGACATTAGTTGGTCTTGAATTACATTTTGTCAAAAGAGAGAGACAGAGGCAGACTCAGCACTACTCCCGCGTAAGTCTACTAAATATCCCAAACTTTATCTCAAAAATCTCTCCATGGTACTAAACTTTGAGTAGTTTTCAAATACTTCTCTTAAAATTGAATGAAATATTGAAGTTTTGATCACAACTAATATAACATTGATTTGTGTCGGCGTCTGTTTGTGTGACCGCAGACTATGAAAATTAAAGTGTCGGACACTCCCTCCCAATAGACTACTGGTTTTCATTCATAAACGTTATAATTATTGTAAATAACACTTTGAAAGACTGTATTTCCTTTCCGTTTAATCGATTGTAACGAAAGATTAAAAATTGAATAAATTATTTCATTTAAATGTTAACAAAATTTTCAATTTTATTGAATATTAAATTAAATGCAATTTTCGGAACCAATTGTATTGAGTTTTATACGAATCTTCATATAATGAAAGGAAATATTGATTTGCATTTAAATAATGAAATTATCGAAATTTATTCGTAAAATAAACAAAAATATGCCCAAAATAGAAAGCAATACAATTATGTTCGACACAAATATTAGACTTAAAGCCAAACATGTGATGGAACCAACTCTGAAGAGTACTGTCGGTAATGCGAACGAAGAGATCACAAATCCAGTCGTTATGAAGTATATCCAATCGCAGGCAACAGATCCCGGGTCTAACTTGGCTTCACAACAACAGTCAGACAGTAGTGCCGGAATCGGACACAATATATAAAAGACAGCGATTGACAGAATGTACCAGTTGTTCTCCAATAAAATACTCGTCACTAAAGCAGTCAAACCCATAACAAAAATAAAGGACAAAATCATTAACTTTCTTATTTCGTTCATTTTTCATCAAATAGTCCTTCAATTCTATTACATTTGAATTTATCGTAATTCCTTTCATGCGATCAACAATTTTAAATTTAACCCAGGTCTCGCGAGGGGAGGGAGAGGGAGGAAGGGAAGGGAGGAGAGAGAGAGAGAGAGAGAGAGAGAGAGAGAGAGAGA
>JAQGCS010000308.1:0-26175 GCA_034702105.1 Fuscozetes fuscipes
CGCCAATTACTCTGAAATTCATACACAACAGGGAAATATAACAACACAGAGATTCACAACAGAGAGGTTAGAGTGTATTTATTTTCATCTGTCAGACTATTTATTCCATCATTTATTTTAGCAAGACACCAGGGGCAATTTTCTTTATTTGATTGATACCAAAATCATTCATTTCAAACACTTATTTGAAACAAAATATTTTGGAAATATATTATTAAAATTTTGTGTTAAAAGCAATTCGAGTGTTTGTGAAGTAGTGGTCATTATTTGTGAGTAAAACATATGTTTTGTAATCGATAGCCGCCTATTATGAACACCCGATGGAAGATCACGAGCATGAATACCACGAACACCAAACGATTGTTGAGCCCCAGTATATCATAAAAGTAGTGGCGCCTCCAAAACGTAACAGAGATGCTGGTGTTAGAGAATTGCTTTTAGTATTAGCGCCATTAGCTGCCATTCCTCTGATAGGAAGCGCTGCTTTAACCACATTTACAGCAATGTTCGCGACGAGTGGTTATGGCAAACGACGCAAAAGAGATCTGTTAACCAGAGAGCTATTATCGAGAAGTTTTACTGAAGTGCAGCCCAGAGCTGATGATTATGTGAGCCAACGGCTAATTGGAAGCCAACATAATGTGGGTCTGGAGAATCTGTTGGCCACCACTCACAACACTGACTCTACTTCTACTGTCGCTTACATTAATCCTAATGCAAAACGACATCCATTTCCTGAAAATGATTTGATTCGAGCGAAAATTGGGACATCATTTGGCTCACAAACAGCGGCCAAATCGCAACTGATTGGCGTCAAAGATCAGAATAATTGGACGCCAATCGATACAAATGCAAGTGTGAGAACAGGTGGCTCTAAAAGCACTGGAATTATATCTAATACGAACCACTCGTTAGAGAATAAAGACTACAAAAGCGTTGAATCTCTTGTAAAGGGCTTTAGAGAGCGATTCACACAATCGATGATAAGTTCCGATCAGAGTTTAGGCAAACGAGAGAAGACTCATATCAAAGCACTGCCACAACTTTCAGCACAAGTAGAACCAATTGAAAAACAACTACACAACTCTTTGCTGATGTCTTCGGCTTATCTTAAGAGAACAGACTTCAGACCTGATATTATTGTCCAAAATAACAATACTAGTAATGATAGCATTTCCACTAAAATAGATTCCACCAAAAATAGAACAGAAAAGAAATATTATCGAAATTTTCGAGACATAACCCATTCAGACCCTACTTTCTCAACTGATATCACAGCTGAAGGATCGGAAGCTATAGATAAAAGAGTTGAATCCAATACTTACACCACTCATAGCACTCCTATTAAAAACGATAGTCACCTGAAAAGAGATCAACGCCAAGAGTACAACACTTGGATACCCTTCCTTTCTAATCCCTATTTGGTAAATATTATGCTATCCCTCTCAATATTAATATTTTTTCATAAATTTATTTCTTTTACTCGAAATTTAATACAAATATTTTCAGAAAAAAATACGAAACTAAATATTTTCCCACAAATTAATTGAAAAAAATTAGAAGAAAGAAAAGTTTCAAAACAATTTGCTCCAAAAGTAATTATAGTCAATTTTATGTCAAATTTACGTAAAATATATAAGCACATTTATATAAGCATTTTTCAAATGGAAAATACTATGTCATCAATACTTTGATATGTAAGCATTTATATCAGTTGAAGGGATGTATTGATTCTAATCTCTTTAACTCAATATTTGTCGCAATAGTTTTTTATTTGAATCTCATATTTGATACGTTGAGTGCTTTTCCTTCAAACTAATGAAAAAAAGTATCTCTAAATCGATATTTTGATTTCAAGCGTATATTTGAGTCTTCTTTCAATGACATTCAGGGTTTGGTAACTCTAAGCTCCTGAGGGAGAAAACTCGGATCACTTTTTCGCTAGAATCAATTTGGATGACACTCACCAAATGTCTTATAATTTAATATTATTATTATTATATTATTATCTGAAATTTATCTGAAAACTAAATTTCTATTGGATTATAAGGCTTTTATACAGTGCTTGAATGAAAAAATTCTGAAAGGTATTTAACCTTGGTATTCATTTTCTACCTGAGAGTTTGAAAACAATTTAAACAATTATTTGATATTATTTTGTCCTCAATTCTGTTCAATTGAAGAGAGATATGGCGAGAGGAGAGGGAAAGCGTGAAATACAAGAGTTGGATGTAATACAGAAGTATTTGAACGCAATGGGAAGACCCGATTATAACGATGAGATCATTGCCACATATCTATCATGCAATGGAATGCTGAGCGCTTCTAATCAATGTCTAGAAAGACTTACATGCCAGTTCTCTGATATTACAAGTCCTATGAAACAACTGGAGAAAGACGTCTCATCACTGTATGGATTAGACTTTGCCTTTAATTTAAGACTACTTTAGCTTTGGCTCAGAATAACTGAGAAAATCTCATTTTTATCACATTTTCCACATAAATATTTATATATATCCGATGAATAAAATTTTGTTTCTTTTTCAGAGTAATCTATTCTCTACTGAAGAACCAACACATAGACACCAGCTTTAAGAGCCGCCTTCAAAGGGCCGCCTCATTTGGAAAAGATAATCCAGAAAAATGTAATTTCTATAATTGTCCCAAAATTAATGTTAGAAAAAATGAGTAAAAAAAGCGCTGAACGAAAAATGACATCAAATATAAGACGTTTTTATATTGGATTTGATACTCGTTTTTCATTTTTTGAGACGATTCTAATCTTTTTTATTATTTTCTTGTTTTGAGTGCAAAAATTGGATAAGAAATTGGATTTATTTTTATAAGGATTTTCTCTAATATTCTCTGCTCTTTGATTATATAATAAATTTTGAATTCTGTTCACATTTTCAGTTAAATCTCCAAAAAATATTCCGAAAATTAAAACCTTTAGATTTAAATTTCGAATCAAACCTTTCAATAGATTTGTTGTCATTTGGATGGATAGGGATTAAAGAATAGAATGGTTTGGGATCTCAAGTAATTGGATTGAATCTGAGATTTTCGCCATTCAATAGGAATCCTTTCAAACGAAAACTTTTTCGAAAAGATTATTAAATTAGGAGAAAATTCTCCGAATGAAAGGATTTTGTTTGCACTTAGAAATTGGTTGAATAAAAATAACAATTCTGAATAAGTAGGTTAAATTTAAAACAATTTTTATCTTTAAATTGTACTGTATTACTTAAGAAATTCATTCCAGTCGTTGTCAACAGTTTACAAGCATTTGAAGCAATTCTCCATTAATACAGTAGTTGTATATGTGGTTTGTCGAACACCTTCAAAATAAGTCGGATATACGCAAGGCTCAATAGAGCAAAGAATATATTTCAAAATAACCGTTCTCTTACAATTGAGCATTCTTACTGTTCGTCCAAGTTACAGTGATTTTCACAAAGCAATACCAAATCTAAACATTTTACCACCTTTAAACGGGTCCATATCATTAGCCCTAAAATCGTTAGCCCGAAATTCATTATCCCGAAAATCATTAGCCCGAAAAATTAAAAAGTTGGAAATTGTCAAAATCTAAGATTTTAAATAGAATCTAACATGAATAAACATTGAGCATTGAACAAGTACATATTACACTCAAAGTCTATTTGTTTTTTACAGAAAGTCAATTATTTTCTATTTTGTTAGCGAGTTAGACAAAAACCTTTCAGAGAGAGTCAAATGCAATTCAGAATAACGAACGCGAGTCGTCATAACTGGTTAGCAGTCGATAACCATTTTTTGTTTTTACTGTTTGAAAATGCATCTTACAATTTGAATGATTTTGAATATACAGAATGTTATTTTTTTATTCCTACAATGGAGAGTGAGGTGCAGTTTACACTCTTTATATAATTCAGTATTTAATAAAATTATTAAACTAGCCTTAGATTCATATTTTCTTTCAATTAGTTTATTCCAGGGTCCAAGCTGGAATGCCCAAGCTAGACGGCTCTAGAGAGGGTCTAGGGGTAGTTTTCTAAAGTTTTCTTGGGAGGAGGTCAAGAACGTTGTTTTTTCAACAAAAAAGTTCAACTTTCGAGGGGGTCGGCTCCTTTGGTCACCCCTTAATTTGATTCATATCTTATGATTAAATAGATTAATATCTAAAATTCATACTGAACTGAATGATAATCTTTCTATTGTTTTTAAATAGTCTTATCTCTACCAAACTTTGCTCTCACAGACTCAGCATTGCCATTGCCGGAATAAAAAAAACATTCTCTATAGTAATTGGTAATTTGTGCCCTACCCCACCCTCAAACCATTGCTTCAAATTTGTTGAAAGTTATTTATCGATATGAATATTATAATATTGTTGATAATACTTTCAAATATTTGCGAACATTTGAAAATTTTCACTCAATAGATTAAATTGATGCTAAAATTCTCTAAAATTCTCCAAATTCTTGAAACAATTTCAGATTTTTAGTCAAAATCGCTATTATCTTAAAAAATTATTCAAAAAATTGGTTTTACATTGAACTAGGTTTAATATTATTGAACTCCTTTTATAGATAACGAACGAAAAAGAGCTCAAAGAGGAGTGAAGTGAATAAAAAGATAGTCTGCAGAAGAGTGCAGAGTAGTTGAGAGTTGTGGAGAGGAATGACTTTTCTTTTGTGTCTGAAATTAATTCTAGCGAAGAGAAAACAGTTTTCTTCCGAAGAGATTTCGTTTGTGTTATTACTCAAAGAATATCAATGCGTTTATAGAAGTTTTATCCTTAAAGGGATTCAAGGAATGAGTCTTATATTTGATGAATAGCTGGAACCTAATCGTCCAAAATATATAATTCAATAAAATGTTTCATCTGACTAAAGGATGTTTTGATCATCAGTTTGATAATCTTGGCTGAAAACAGGAATGCCCAAGATCGACGGCTCTAGGGGGGGTCTAGGCCGGTGAAAGACCAAAAAGGGGGTATACCTGTAATATAAAATTTTGATAAATTTCTAGGGGAGGGGGAGGGGGGGGGGGTCAAAACTCATTGGATTTGAATGAAAATTTTTTGACTCTAGAGGGTAAGAGTCATCCCTTGGGCATCACTGGCTGAAAAGATACCGAATAAATTACTTAAAACAATTCTCTGTGAAATGCTTAGCAAATAAAAACATTTAATAATTGAAGAACTGAGCAGGATAAATAGATATGAAATTAAATATACTTATATAGTATATTCTAGAGTAAAAATAAAGATGGCAACAAACGACAAAAATAAACAATCACTCTCCAAAATTTCAACTACTTTAGAGAATTAAATTTTCTATTTCAAACTGTTCTGCATGATTCTTATTTTTAAAATTCAAAGAACTTAATCCAAAATTCATTGCCATAGTGGGCAAATTTCCCTCAAGAGAACAACTATTGTTCTGCGACATTGGATTTGATATATATTTTCTTGAGTCAAACAATAACTTCAAATCGTGAGACAATTGTGAGACGGCTTAAAATGAGATGAAATGCGAATAAAAAATCCTTATTTCATTTTATAAATACATAAAAGAAACAAGCTTTGGATCAAGGTAATAGACACTACATTTATGATCAAAAATTATTTATTTCTCTCAATTCACTCACGGATTTGAGCACATCCTTGTTCATTATTGTTATATGTCTCTCCCAAAGAGCTCCGTCTAGGCTAAACGAACACATTCGCAAATATTCATACATGTCGTATTTCCCTTTCTGTCCATTCTTTCTGCAGGGGGTAGTTTTGATGGGGTGGATTGGTGCCAAAAGACAAAACTATATACTACCATTTACTTCATACCGGCTTATAAAATATCAATGATACAATGGATTTGAATGGCTGTGAAGAAACAACTGCTTATTTGTAAGATATTTGCTCCATGTTAAAGCTAAGGCTGAGTTGTGCTGCACTCGAATGACACTTCAATTGTAAAACAACTACTTCTCTAAAGTGTTAAATAAATTTTAAATATAAAACCAATTTGTGTTTCGATTTTCAATTTTATATTTTCATTGAAATTTGTTTTTGCTTAATATCCAAACAAATGATCGGTCAAAGTGTTCATCAATTGATTTGAGAGCAAGTCTTAGAACTTGTTTTTCACTACATCTATAGAATGTAGTATATAGTTTTGTGCTTAAACCACCCGCCCGCCCTTGACGCTGTTGTATATTCTTACATATATTGAGCTACCTTAGAGAGAATAATCATAATAAACAAGGATGTGCCAAAATCCTCACGAGGATTTGGGCATATTCTTGGGTGAATTGAGAGAAGCAATTTAATAATGCCTATAGATGTAGTGCTTTTAGGTTTGAATCGAACCCTTGTTTTTTTATTATTTTTAACATATAATATTGGAATTATGAGAGTAATTTGCTAGTAACTAGATTACATTACTGAACACAAAATTTTAGGTGAAACGCCACTAACTATTTTTAATCCTAAACCTTTTGTTTACTTTATGTGAAACACAGTTATGTGAAATGAAACTTAGGTGAAACGTTCACATACTATAAAGGATAGGGTCTAGAAATATCAAAGTCATATCATTTTAATAAAAGCTTGCTATTTTTAATAAGCATAGTGATCTAATCATTTAATAAGCGTTCTGAAAATACCCCTTTGGCCCCCACTGTTATTGAGTGTCCAAGGGCAAATAAAAGTTTAAAATGATTTATTGAACTGATTTCAAATGAATTTAATTTTTGAATGAAGTTATCACTTATTATCTCAAAATATAATAATTAATTGATTTCCTGTGAATATAACCATATTATAACCATATAGTGACAAAGCAGTCGACAATCCCCTCACAAATGTAAATAACCCAAAATAATAATAATAATATTAATTTGTGATTTAGATATAAATAAAAAGAGAACTTAAACTTCTAGCACATTGGATTCCCCTAAATGCAAATTTATTTTTATCATCTCAAGAATTGGATGAAAATAGAAATAAAAGCATTCAAACTTGGGATGTGCAAGGGGTATAGCAAATTACTCGTAGTTTTGAGTTCGGGTGAACTCCTTCCCTTCGCCGCCGAACGAAGCGAGGTGGAAAATTTTTTTACCTTGGTCCCCCATAATGATTTTTTGCTGAGCGAAGTGAGGCGAAAAATATTTTTTACATTACTCCACCTTCGCTTTTTTGGTCTAAGGAGTCAGAAAAAACCACTATACTCCCTAATTTTTCAGTCTGGAGGACTCCCTAAGGTCACACACCTTGCGCATCTCTTATTCAAACCAATCAAATTCAATATTAAGTCAATATCTATTCATATAGTCTCTTGTAGTTTCATAACACACTCCACATTTGTTTAAAATATTATTTATCTTGGTAAAATTATATTACATATCAAAATTATGCAAGCCATTACTTGAAAAACAGTTTTATTTGTGATTGATTTGTGAAAATATGATTTCAAGGATGTCTTTCATTGAATAATCATTTTATATGGAATATAAAAGACGTGATTAGAATTGCAATTATTTTAAATCAATTTCAAGGTTTAAATACTTTCGAATTAACCAATACTTTACGAAATTTTGGAACTCATATATAAGATAACGGTTTCCCACATCTGTTAGCCATAAGCGATATCCTCGAGTAGTGATATTCCCTCTCATATAAAGTGTGCGCTTCTTCATATTCTTGTTAAAATAAGTTTGGGATTTAAAATAAGTTTGAAAGTAATCATGTCATCCAACAACAACTTGGCTGCAGTTCTTCATAAAGTACTGGATTTAAGGGTCGAACCCATACCTATGCCACAAAAACCTGGATTTAATGGTTTGAAATCATTTTTATTGGTTTTGACTATAATTTATTCCAAATAAGAGGTACTATTGAAGACACTGTGTGTTGGGCTGTGCGGGTCAGACCACCACTACTGGAAGCATGGCAAAATCGCTCATTTTGTTGTAAAAGCTCCTTTGATTTTGGGTCACGAGACCTGTGCCGAAGTGGTCCAAATTGGTGAAGGTGTCGAACATTTGAAAGTTGGTGACAGAGTTGCTGTAGAGCCGACTGTGCCGTGTCGTATGTGCAACTTCTGCAAAACAGGATCGTATAATCTGTGCCATAGCGTCAAGTGGTATGTCTTCTATTAATTTCTATAATTGTTTGCAGTAATTATCAATTATTTCAATCGATGCAAACATTGCTTAAATTGAATGCAATTAATTAATAATTAAAAATATGTGATTTGGTTGTAGTCACGGCACACCACCAGTTGACGGCACACTAAGAAGATATTTCAAATATGATTCTGATTTCTGTTTCAAGTGAGTCGGCTTTCAGTCATTTATTATATTTTAATCAAAACTTCAAAATTACATAATTCGTGACAACTTGTAGTCGTTTTTAAAGTTAATATTGTAAACCTAACCTGGGCAAATGATCAATTCGCCGATAAAATTCAAAATTTACTCAATATATTATATAGTTTAAATAGAATAAAAAATTGAACAAATAAGCAATGCAATGAACATTTGATTAAATACTACATAACCGTTCATGAATAAAACCAGGGATGGCCAAGGTCTAGGGGGTCTAGGGGTAATTTTTTGAATTTTCCGCAAAAATATTTGCTGCCTCGCTTCACTCGGCAGCAGCGAGGGGTTGGGATATACCTGTAAGGCTACATTTTGAAAATTCTAAGAGGGATAATGGCAATTTTTTGACTCTAGGGGGATAATCAGTCGATCCCCCTTGGCCATCCCTGAGTGAAACAATAAAAAAACTAAGAAATGCATTTTATTAATAAGTAGCTTGTGACTTGCCCAGCCCATAGTTGTAAATGATGCAAAATAAATCAGGGATACAAGTTAGACATCCAAAGGGGGTTGCTCGCTGATCCCCCCCTAAAGTTGAAAAATTAGGCAAAATCCGCCCTAGAATTTTTTGAAAATTTAACATTAGAGGTATACCCCCTTGCCACCGAAGGAAGCGAGGCGGCTCGTATTTTGAAAAGCCCAAAGGGGGACGCTTTGTGTTTTTGCCGAGTGAAGCGACGCGGCTTGAATTGCAAATTTTTAAAAAATCCCTAGACCCTCCCCCCCCCCTTTGAAAAATTTTGAAAAACCTCTACCCTAGACCCCTCCCCTAGAGTCGAAAAGATTGGGCATCCCTGAAAATAAATCAATAACCTGTTGAAAGTGTAGACCAAGCCTCGAGATCTGGCTCGAATAATCGAAAGAGGGATGAGTTGCTTGAAGCTTTCAAGATTTGTAACTTTAACATTAAAACTCTCTATTACTCGTTTATACAACAAAACCCTAAATCATATCCATTAGTGTGAGATTAATAAAGTTCAGATAAGCTTACTCACTACCCACTTTTTCTTTCTTACTCCTAATACACACACAGATTTAAATTTGTCATGATATATTTGTGTTTTAAAATAAGCATCTGAGCATGTAGAAGTATAAGTATATGTAGAAGTATATGCGCAAAAAAATATGACAAAAATTGGAGTCAGTTTGGGGCCAGATCTCGATGGCTGTGTACACCACTTATGAATATCAGCAAAAATTGATCTCATTTTGCGATCGTATGACAATTAATTGCCAAATAATTATGAAAACATTATTTTATATCTTAAGTAATGATTCTATAATCAAGTAATTATCGCTGTTTTAATTTTAACATTCTAGCTGTAGTTTTGTAATAGAACATTTTAAGATTTTTTCTTCTAATCGATAAATTATTAGATTTGCATAGATATAAGTTAACCAATGATTTTCTAAATATCAATTAACACATTTTGAAATTACAATCATTTTATTGTGATTCGAAAAGTTTGCAAATATCACGCCATTTGATTAATGATTGAAAATTTCGAAATTTACGTTTAAATTGAACTAGTGCCAAAAAATTAAAAATGACAGAGATTTCAATTGATTTCCATAATTTGAATAACACTGAATGACCTTAGAAATTCCATTTTTGTTTAATTTTTTTTGTTATTGAATTTTAAAATGATATAAAAATGACTGTAAAAGTTTGTCCTCCAAGTTGAAGGTATCCCGCTGATTATCGAGGAATTAGCCATAAGTAATATAATAAATATTCTGAAGGATGTCGACACCAGTCCAGTAAAACCCATTGAGAATTATTTGAATGCTCGATAACTTTGGCAAAGAATTATAACGAAAGAATTGAAGAAATCGAAGTAATGGGTTATGTAATCGAATTTTGGTTTCCCGAAAATCAGTTGTTATGTTGTGTTTTGAATTATATAAAGCAATTGTGTCAATAGTTAACCATTAGTTATGATTCATTGCTGGTCGACGTGTTTTGAATATTAATGTAATGAAAGAGCATTTCCCACATATATTCATATCATTAATTATGAATACAATAATTAAATCATTTAAGAGAACATATGTAATGCCATTAATGACTTGTTTACAATTCTCGTTATAAAGTTCTATATTTATTCTAATGTCAGAATCGATGAGCACATGTCCGATGAGGAGGGATCTCTCGTCGAGCCAATGGCTGTCGCTGTCTCTTCTTGCAGAAGAGCTCAGGTGACTGTTGGAGATTCTGTACTAATATGTGGTGCTGGACCTATTGGTTTGGTCAACATATTAGTGGCTAGAGAATTCGGAGCCAAAAAGATATACATAACAGGTTTTTAATGAATAAAGTTCAATTTATTACAACTTTTTATTAACTTCGAAGATATAAACGCCGAACGTTTAGCTGTGGCTAAAGAAGTTGGAGCCGACAAAACTATTCTCATTAATACCCGACTCTCTGATAAGGAGAATGTCGAAAATGTTATGAAAGAAATCGGCGAAAGGGCTGATGTATGCATTGAGTGCACAGGTGTACAATCCAGTATAAAAGTGGCCATGCTGTGTTGCAAAAGTGGTGGCAAAGCCGTGTTAGTTGGATTGGGCCCCGCCGAGGTCACTATTCCCATTTCAGAAACAGCACTCCGCGAGGTTGATATCAGAGGAATTTTCCGATACACCAATTGGTATAACAATTATATTCAATTGAAAACATATTTATCTTCTAATTAATTATTTGTTTGTCACAGCTTTCCATTGGCTGTCGCTTTAATTGGATCCGGTAATTATTATTAAATTAGTCTAAATAACCAGTATCTGTCTGATTCTGGTATCCGTATCCTTAGATTATTTCAATAATTACTAAATTTTGTTTGTGATGAATATATACTAGGTAAACTGAATGTGAAGCCTTTGGTGTCTCATCACTTCACTCTGAAAGAAGTGGTCAAATCCTTCGAAACGTTCGACAGCGGAAATTGCATGAAAATAATGGTCCATTTGAATGATGACTGAATTCAATAATAATTGAATGAATAATCAATTCTTTTAATACAAATCTATTGAATTAAATACATTTCAATCAGAAATAATTTTAGTTTTTTCAATTCTTTTTCATAAATTTTTGTTTTATAAAAGCTGCAAGGGCTAATTTTGCTTATATTTCCTTTCAAGTAAAATTATGTAAATTTAATACTCTTAGAAATCAGTTTGAAATGATTAAAACAAATGTTTTCAAATACTCTGAGAAGAGCAGAGGGTGGCTAAAGAAACCAAGTCTGAGGGTCTTGATGGGTTAAATAGCGACCGGAAACCGGCCATTTTTCCCGTTCGTATGTCCTTAAATATAGCTTATTTCCAGTTTATTTCACGTTAATTAGGCTTGTAAATTCTTAATAAGCTAAATAACGTCTTAAATCTACTAAATTATTAAAGATAGCGGACAAAATGGTGGACTTCCTGCAAAAATAGCTGATTTTGTTTAATGATTGAACCATTTTATAGTTTATTAGTTATATTATTTTCATTCTAATTGCAAAAAACTTTATAAGAATTCATTTTATGTTCAGAACAACAGATAGCGATCGCAATGAGTCTTCAAATTCTTATTTAATCCAATGCTAACTATTTTTTACGTTCAAACTATTTCTGACATTAGTTTCGTTTAATTCTATTGGTTTACGAGAAATATAATATTCTCTTAAGTGTCACAACTGTTTAAATGATCAAAATATAAGTAGTGCTAAAATGACAATACCCAGTTAAAACACAAAAGTTTCGTATTTTTTTGCAAAAATATTTGACTTCGGAATCATAACAACGAAAGTGTATATCATATATAACTCCGTTTCAAAGAATTATAACCAATAAATCATATAATTTATTGTGAATTAAGCATCAAATGTGATAATGAATTAATTGCAATAAATTAGTTTTATTAATATTGAAGGCAATGTATGAACGCAATGAACGAACACATACTGCCAGTCATACACTCAAACCTTCCACAATACTATTATAGTTAATACATTCAATTTGATCTTGGTCTATAAATTGGTTAATCTTGAATCAAGGCCTTCATAAAGATGCAATTCTTCTCAACACATTCATTAGTTAAAGAGATGTCAAGACTTGATTCGTGAATTTGGCAAGTTATCACCTATCACAATTAATGGCTGAAAACGAAATGCGCGACTTCTTGTTAGTATTCTTGTTATTCTAATGTTCAATAAGTTATAAGAGCATAAATTACTGCATGAATACAATATTTGTCAGTTAGAGAGCCTTGTATTGAGCAAGGACCAACTCAAATAATTCTTCTCATTAAATGGCGATTATTTGCGAACTTACTTGTAGTTTATACTTTCTCATTACATTTAAAGTGATAGGATAACACCAAGAATGATTTGGATTTGGATCTTATTAAATGAGTTTAACCTGAGTTGAGTGAAAAAGAAAGAGAGGTTTGAATGTATGTATGTATTGCATGGAATAGACTCTAATGTTTTAGTGGCGAACGGTATGTGTATTGTAGTCAATGACAACACAATATATAGATTATGAAACTCTTGGATTACATGCTATGAAACAGTAAATACAATTGGTTTCAGAGTTTTGTCAAAACAGGTAAATGTGACACATTCACGACAGCCCTGTGCCGCACAGTTAGCCTGTGTTACAAACGCGTCCAACACAACAATTTGTTGTTCTCTTCTTTTATTTTGTGTTTACCATTGCTTTTATGCCGTCCTTCTCGTTGTTTAGCGCACAGATCGCACATCAATTCATTTAATAAATGGTAAGTGTCTTCACTATTCTTCTGACTCTTCACTTATTCAAATTGTGGATCACTTTTGGTTAAGACTCTTTAAATGCACTCATCTTTTCGATTATCTTAATTACACAAACTTTTGTGGTTTTGAGAAATTAGTGTAAATTCTTGATTAAAGTTAACATTGAATTAAAATGAGATTCTTTTAATTGATTATTCAATCAGTTGTCATACATTGAAAAATTGTTAGGAAGTAGTTCTCCGGAAAGACAATTAAAGCAGAGTTAATATGAGTTAATACATAACTATTTACACAAAGTGTTCAAACATTGATAACTTTGATTTTCATTAAATTCTCGCCATTTTTCAGTAAACAAATGTTTTGTTAATTTTGTCGTCAAATATAACATAAATAGAAGTGAAAGATCGCAAGTCATTAGTGATGTGTCACTCATCACATTCAATGGTCTTAAGTATTAAACGCTAAGCATTTCTCCTCTGAGTTTTGAACTACTATTTTGGTGATCGGATTTCCTTTCGATTGAATAACTTGTCATACAATCAGTTGAATGAATGACAAAACATTTGCTTATTATTCAGACTTCCAACAAAAAAAAGTCAAATTCATTATTTCATTATATTTTTGGTAAAACACAATATATTGGTTTCAAACTTCTCAACAATAGCCTCAAATAGGCGTCGAATATCAGTTTCGGTGATTCTTTGTGCCAAAGATTACAAATGTGAAGATTTGGTTAATTCCTCCTTTGATTTTTGATTACTTGAGCCTTTGAATTGATGGGTGAGTTTGTAATCAATGTCGAACAAATTAATATTTGCTCGTAATCAACAATTGAAAACGCCTTCAGCATTTAAACCTTTGATTAGATTAATCTCGATGACAATTATCTCTTTTGGAATTCTTATTGTATTTATATATGGTTTCTATAAATCGATTTCAGAAACTCTTTAAATATGTTTCTATTTTAATTAGAAATAGTATTGGATTTCATTTTTAGTTGTAATTGAGTTCAATGTTTAATACAAATTATTTTAATCGAAAGTATTTTTTCAAAAATATATGAATTGAAAAAAGAGGATTATTTTTAATTATTTTTTTATTGAGATTTTTTGGCTAAATGTGAGGAAATGTGTTTGTTTTGATCAAATCATGTCCTAATGTTTTCTTGTCATGCGTTCAGAGGTATCCAAGTCTTGAATATATGAAAAAGAGTCTAAATATTAAAAGAAAGTCCTATTGATATATACATTAGTTATATTGATGTTCGACCAGTTATTCTTTGACAACAGTTTCCCGTAATCTTAGTCTCGAATGCATATAAATAATTGATATGAAATCGTTTTGAATATAATATATTCGTTAGTTTTTCATTCTATTGACTAAAAAGTTTCAAATGTGAAAAAAAATCTTTGAAAAGTTGACACTTTTTATGAAATTTTTGAACTCAAGATTCGATTGAAAATTATTGCTTTTTGTTTGTATTCATCTAATAAATAATAATTAACTAAAATTGGTTTCCATTCAGATTAATAAACCGATTGACTCATGATATTTGTTGATGGGTGAGACCAGAGTGAGCTTAACTGTCGCACCACTCCATCAATGGCTTTCAAGCATAAGGAGAAACAGAGAGGTGAGTCTCACTTTATGGCTAATCTAATAGCTTTATAGCCGTCAATAAATCTTTTAATTATTTCGTTATTCATCCAAAACATTGTTTATGTCATTTGTTTAGATAGACTACACTTTTGATTACTTTTTCGGTTATTTTACTTCATTTGTTTGCTTCAATTTTAGACAAATCTATTCTAAGAGTAGATCTGTTTAATGTCTTTTACGGAATAAATAGTTTTAATTGATTGAAGATTTTAAGTCTCAAAGGAATGACCAAAAAATAATAATTCTTTGTTTGATTTACAATCAAAACATGTAATCGATTTGAGTGATAAACAAACAGAAATTGCATTCTTTTTATTTGTGTTATGGTTTCATAAGAATCGCTTCGAAAAAATCAATCCAAAAGTTTTCATTAAAGCACTTCTATTGAGGCATAAGTTTTGGGTCAAAAATGAAGAAAAAACTAATTTATAATCACATCTAAAACATGTAAAAAGAAAATTAATGAAAAATATGATACAATAGTTTGGACTTAATTTGAAATATTGGCTGCAATGCTGTTATGCCGTTATATCAGTTTTGGATCGTATGTATGGATTGCATTGTAATTATTTTAGCATAAGTTTAGAAGTTTTAGTCTCTGTTAGTCAGTGCTGTTCATGTTCTTCATCCACATCCACACCCAAACGGAGAACAGAGTTAAGGGCGGAGTACATGAGATGTTCCACACATAAAATATTTATTTGAGGTAAACCAAAATGTTGTCAATATGTTTGACACAAATCTACACCACATCTAAACTGAATGAGAGCTCAGTCATCACTTTTCAAAAGTCCTTTTTTGCCAATAAATTCTTCGAATAATAAAATCAATTATTGAAAACTTGAATATTTTGAGTGATTTACTTATTTTCAGCAAACAATTACCAGCCGTAAACAATACCAGTTTATTTTCTAGTTCCAATACCAGTTCAATCTATTAACATTATAATATTTTGCGATATTATTTTATTTAATATTCTAAGCTTTCATTTTCTTAACTAATAATCTTTTTAAGGCTTTACCACTAATTGTAAAGAATCGTCTTTTAGTGTGTTTGTGTGTGCCCTTGCACATTCTTTCAAATTATTGATTGGAAGCAATGATTTCATATCTGAATATTCTGTTCTCTTTCTAACCAATTAACAAATGGTTCTCTCAAATCGATTCATTTCTTTAGTATGTAATGTAAGGGCTATTAATAAAAAAGTGGCGCAAATTGCGAAATATATTATACTTTTCAAAAATAAAATCAAAGAAAAGACAAACAGGTTTTTTGTTATTGATCCAGAGTAATATTGGTTACCAAGATATTACCTTTATGAAATCCAACAATTTCTCATTTTTGCGATTATGTTTTTAACGATTATGATCATGATGACTTAACACTTCATTTAAGCTTTTGAAATGTTTTCAAATCATATTCTCATTGTTTGAAATCAGAGTAAAAATCAGTAGATTTCTAGTTTACACAATCAAATCAAATAAAAGATTTTAATTATTTTAATTGTTTGCCGGGTTTATAGTAATTTGGGTGTTTCTTCTTGTTACTCTATTCATTATTTCTGCATATTAATATCAATTAAGCTTGTTTATTATAGAACTATCTGCATATAGAATCTGTAAAATGAGTTTTATAATGAAATTGTGTCTGCTTATTTGAATTTGTGGCCACAAACTGTTGAGCATTGATTTTAAAAGATAATGTGTCATATTATTCGATTCGTCATTCATTTAGTGTTGAATTAAATGATTTTCAATATCGACTGTAATATCGAGTTTTTATTTGAATGTCAAGTTCTATACTTTACTTATTTATTCGCGAATTATTTCAATCAATAAAATAGATTTTTGTTGTTAAGTTGTGTTTTGTATAATATGTGTATTACGATAAAAAAAACATACTCTTAGAACAATTCAGTCGACACTTCATTTAATAGTTTAACGGATCGACTATTTCTTTAACATTTTGACCGACACTTAATTCGTGTTAAAAATCAATATTTAGAAGCAATTTGATAGAGTGTTTGGGAGTCTAACTTCATATACATAATTCTATTCCATATGAATGAATGGCAATAAGATTGTTCTTGTCTCAATTCTTTACCTCTAATAATTAAACTTTGAGTATGGAATCTAATTAAGCGAAAGCAATGAAATGACTTTCCTTTTGGTTTTTCTCAAAGGATTCTCAATTCATGGCTTTGAATATAATTTATTGATTTACTCATTTAGTGTTCAATTTATGTTCTGAACTCAATTTAAAATAATTAAAACAAATTAAATGATACAATACCTCAATATTCTTACAGACTTATGAATTATTATAGAAATGCCATTAATTGTGATAATTTTAGATAAATACTTTTTCTAATCTATTCAAGCGCAATCTTTATTGAACAAGGCAATAAGAATTCTCGTGAATGTAAAAAAGTAAAGTAGTTATTAAATTTTAAGAATATTAATTTTGTAAAATTAAATTTGACAAAATAAAATAAAATAAAATAATCTTTCAAATGAATGAATTAATCGTTACGTTTCTGTTCCTTCAATTTTCTATTAAATGAAAAGGTTTTTAATTCACCAAACAATTTGTTAGTTATTTAGTTTTATGCAGTAAAACCCCCACATAAGAGAACCATCGGTCACAAGAAATCTTTTATCTTAGTGAGAATGTCTCTTAATAAGAGGTTAAATTACATGTTAAATTATCATTTGATGCTACCAAAATCTTTCCTTTAATGAGAATTTCCCTTATTTAGTTTTCCAATGAAAGATTTTTCTCTATAATATTCTCTATTATAGAATTTTACTAATGCAATAATTATTATATTTAGTATTTAGCATAATCATGGTTAGATATAAGGATTCCACTTTTGTATCATATTACCAAGGAAATCCTAGAAAATAAATTGGAAATCACACAGGGAAAAATTTATAAGAAAGAATCTTACCTTATGTTCAATGTTTATCCTAATAGTCAGATTTGGGTTATGACCACTAGGTCCCCGTCTACTTGATTATTTTGTTTTTAATTTGTCTAAAATTCAATTATTATAATTAGTTGAGAATATGCAAAATTATGACTAGTACATTTGATGCCAAAGCCAAATGTTTGACAATGAAGATATTTGAGGTTCTGGTTTTCAATACCAATTAATATAAGAATTGCAATATTGTTGGACTTTTCTTCAAATGAGATCTCTGAGAATATTTGTTATGCTTAGAATTGTTTTGTTATTATTAGGTCTGTCCACACAATTATATAAATATAATAAAAGCAGAGAAAAGCTTAAACAGAAAGTAATGGCAAAACAATAATACCTAATATTCCGAAACCATTAAATACAATAAATAAATAAATCACTAAAATATTAATGATATTACTCTTTATATTGTTTCCAAATAATTCAATTCAACGAATGATTCAATTTTTCAATTCTGACAAAAAGATTGGAAAACAATCGTAAGTTAGGCTCAATTCATAAAAATCAACAAAATTGTGAACTATTAATGTGTTTCATCCATAAGTTATTGATTTTTGCTTCGATTACAGCACAAGATTACGATAAATACTTAAATTCTATTTTGAATTATGTTTTATAGAAACTGAAAGAAGAATCCGAGCAAATGATCCAATATTTAACTCAAAATTCAATTACGCGGTGAGTATTCTTCAATTCTTAATCAGTAGAAAGATTTGCTTAAATTATAAACAAAAGTCAATTTACAAACATTTGTTTCATGTATTTTGAATGCTTTCAAATCAGTCATACATAAGATATAGGAAGAGAAAAGATTAATAGTTGAAAGAGATCTGAGTTTTTAGAATATTCTGTGCAAAACGCGCCACACAGATGATAGAGGTTAGCACTTATTCGGGTGGAGCCGACAATTCTCTATTATCTTTTTTTAATATAATAGTTGGAAAGCAAGACTTGAGGTGTGATTTATGGGACACTTTTCATGAATAGGCAATAGTTTGTCTGTTGACCTAAATTTGTTGCAACTCTTACTACACATAATATTGTTATCAAATTATAACTTTTATCATAAATTCATTAAAAAAATATATTTTCTTATTGTTTGACAGAATAATTACATTAAAACATCGAAGTATAGTTTGCTAACATTCCTACCGCTAAACCTATTCGAACAGTTCCAAAGACTCGCGAATTTTTATTTTCTTTGTCTTCTCATTCTTCAGGTTATATTCAAATTAATTTAAGAATTTTAAAGAATTTAATTATAAGTATACGAACAACAGGTCATTCCCTTCATATCTTCCTTAACACCCGTCACAACAGCAGTGCCTTTGATTGTTGTGCTGACGTTGACTGCTCTCAAAGATGCTATCGATGACATCGTGAGCTCTGACTATCCATTTATTTTCTCAATTATTTTGATTGAATACCGTTTTGGTTACGTTTTAACAGCAAAGACATAGAAGTGACAGTCAGGTCAATAATCGTCTCTCTAAAGTTCTTCGTAATGGAAAACTAGCGGAAGAGCGTTGGTTTAAAGTACAGGTCGGAGACATTGTTCTCATGGAAAACGATAATTTCGTTGCCGTCAGTTACTAACAAACCACTCGATATTTTAAATCAAACTAATAGTATGTCCTTAAAGGCCGACCTCTTACTACTATCAACGAGTGAACCCAATGGTCTCTGTTATGTAGAAACTGCAGAATTAGACGGGTATTTCATAATTTCTAAGGGAGCTTGATCAGTATCTTAATATTTTATTGTTAGTGAAACGAACTTAAAGTGCCGACAGGCGATTCCCGAAACCGCCGAAATGAATGACGACACAGCATTGCTCTCCAGGTTTAACGGTTTGTTCCAAATATTATCTTTATTTGATGCAAGTTCATTTTGGTTTAAATTCTCATAAACAGGTGAAATGATTTGTGAGCCGCCAAACAACAATTTGACCCGATTTGAAGGCACTCTTCATTTGAACGGACAGTCCTTTTCTGTAGATAATGACAAAATGTTGCTCAGAGGATGTCGTTTACGTAATACAAAGTGGTGTTTCGGTGTTGTTGTCTTTGCTGGTAATAAGTGACCACATTTCTAATGAAAATTTGGTTTGAATACAATTTAACCCAATTATAGGAAGAGATACAAAACTAATGCAAAACAGCGGCAAAACTATATTCAAGCGCACAAGTCTCGACCGACTCTTAAACTTATTAATATTAGGGGTAATTACATGCAATTCATTCATATTAAGGCATTAAATTTGGTTCATATTTGTTCTAGATCGTGTTTTTCTTGATATCGATGTGTCTATTCTGCACAATAGCGAGTGGTGTGTGGGAAACAGTGACTGGTCAGTACTTCAAAGTATTTCTGCCATGGGATAAGATAGTGCCGGACAATCCGAAAAGTGGTGCCACAGTTATTGCAGTTCTCGTATTTTTTTCGTACGCCATTGTTCTCAACACTGTAGTGCCTATAAGTCTTTATGTCAGTGTCGAAGTGATCCGCTTTTGCCACTCCTTGTGGATTAATTGGGACGAGAAAATGTATTATTCTGCGACAGATGTGGCCGCTAAGGCCAGGACTACTACTTTGAATGAAGAATTAGGACAAATTCAATATGTATTTAGTGATAAAACAGGGACTCTTACACAAAACATAATGACTTTCAATAAGTGCTCGATTATGAATAACCTTTACGGAGATGTGTTGGATGAGGTCACTGGCGAGCCATTAGAGATAACGGAAGACATGATTGCTGTAGACTTCTCTGCAAACCCGTTGTTCGAAGAAAGCTTTAAATTCTACGATCAGTCGCTTTTAGATGAGATAAATGGCGGTAATAGACACACACAAGAGTTCTTTCGTTTGCTCGCAATCTGTCACACAGTAATGTGTGAAGAAAAAGACGGTCGACTTGAATATCAGGCGCAGTCACCCGATGAGGCGGCCCTCACTTCTGCTGCAAGAAATTTTGGTTTTGTCTTTCGGGTAATCAAAAGAACTGAAGTCTTTTAAACATATCATTACATAAGATAATTATAGAGTCGAACGCCGACCAGTATTACAATTGAAGAGTTGGGCAAAACTGAAGTCTACGAACTTTTAGCTATTCTTGACTTTAATAACGTTCGTAAGAGAATGTCTGTAAGTATTCCTTTTATTATTTATTAGTAGCAATCATTTGATTGGATGTGTTTCAGGTGATAATTCGAAAAAACGGAAAATTACTTCTTTATTGTAAAGGCGCCGATACTGTGATATTCGAGAGAATGGATCCGAGTTGTGCTGAACTCAAACTCAATACAGTGGACCACTTGAATAAGTTTGCCGGAGAAGGGCTCAGAACACTTTGTTTGGCAAAGAAAGAACTTGACTCTAGTTATTATGAGGGTTGGAAGGAACGGCTTCATGCAGCCAGTACTTCTTTAGACAACAGAGAGGAAAAGGTGGACGCCGTCTACGAAGAAATTGAACAAAATCTCAAACTAATCGGCGCCACTGCCATAGAGGATAAGCTTCAAGATGGAGTGCCTCAAACTATTGCCAATTTAGCGGCCGCTGGTATCAAACTTTGGGTTCTGACCGGCGATAAACAGGAAACCGCTATCAATATAGGTTCGCACATATCTTTCTTTTCTCTAAATCACTATTAAACTCAATCATAAAATAAAAGGCAAACAAATATCGATTTATTGATTTTTCTGATCAAACGATTCAAACAAATGGTTTTTGTTTTAATTAATTTAAGGAATATTCAGAAATAGAAAAGTTGTCGAATTGAGGGAACAATCAATCATTTGTATCGTTATTACAGTTATATTCGCATTAATTCATTGGTTTTTAATGATGTGATAAATAGGTTATAGCTGTCAACTATTGACTGATGAAATGGTCGAAACCTTTACGATAGAGGGCTGGGAGTATGAAGAGGTAGAGAGCGAACTGAAAAGGTGTCGGGAGACCATTGCAAATGTGATGAGCCATTCCTATGGCGCCACAGATTTGAATGTTGTGTCATTTAGTGGCACTAATAATATCGCCACAAATGAAAATATGACTAATCGAGTCAGTGATCGATATGAGAATAGGCCGAGTGCTGCCAACGCCAGTCCCATCGAAGTGAACGAAACCGAATCATTCGGTGGTTTCGCTCTAGTCATCAATGGTCATAGTCTTGTTCACGCGCTTCAGCCAAAGATGGAACTATTGTTCTTAGACGTGGCGTCCAATTGCAAGGCTGTCATCTGTTGTCGAGTCACTCCTCTCCAGAAAGCACTGGTTGTAGATCTTGTCAAACGACATAAGAAAGCCGTCACTTTAGCCATCGGTGACGGCGCTAATGACGTCAGTATGATTAAGAGTATGTCCTCAATCCTTTCATATACTAAATAAGACTAAATGATCTTTCATTCACTGTTTAGCCGCACACATAGGGGTAGGAATTAGTGGACAGGAAGGTATCTGTTAAACTAAATGCAAGTATTCTTATTATTCACTTATATGTGTCAATGGTTTGCAGGAATGCAAGCGGTGCTGTCCAGTGACTTTTCAATCGCACAGTTCAGATATTTGGAAAGGCTACTTTTAGTGCATGGTCGGTGGTCATACTTCCGAATGTGCAAGTTCCTTCGCTACTTCTTTTATAAGAACTTTGCGTTCACTCTCTGCCATTTCTGGTACGCATTCTTTTGCGGTTTTTCTGCACAGGTATTGCACCCAAACCTCTTATAATAAAGATTTGGTTAACTCTTATTGTTATTTATGAGAACAGACTCTTTACGATCCGGCTTTTATATCATTTTACAACGTATTTTACACATCACTACCTGTGTTAGCACTGGGTATTTTTGACCAGGACGTTGACGATCGCATATCACTTCGTTATCCATTACTTTATACTCCGGGACATATGGATCTCCTGTTCAACAAAATAGAATTCCTAAAAAGTGTCGCTCACGGAATCGTATCATCTTTTATACTATTCTTTATCCCTTACGGCGCCTTCAAGAATGCTGTCGGTCCCGAAGGTATTAACTTAGACGGACATCAAATTTTTGGAACAGTTGTATCAACTATTCTGGTTCTAGTCGTAACCGCTCAGGTATGCCATCTATTTGTTTGGATTCAATTAATGATTGAATTGTGAGAACAGATAGCTTTGGACACATCCTATTGGACAGTATTCAACCATATTGTGATCTGGGGTTCGGTGGCTTTTTACTTCGCGATGACGCTCTTCATAAACAGCAATTTGATTGGAAACCAATACTTGGGTTGTCTGCGAATGACTCTTAGTTCCGGACAATTCTGGTTCACATTGTTCTTAGTGTTGGCCATTCTGTTGGTTCCAGGAGTGGCCAATCGTTTCTATCACACTTCAGTGCACCCGACTCTTAGTGATCGGTGTCGTTACAAACAAAGGATATCCCGAATGAGGACTCGACCCACAGAGCCTCAAATGAGGAGAAGAAGTAGTCTTAGAAGAAGTCGTCGGTCTATCCGATCGGGTTATGCGTTCGCACATCAGGAAGGCTTCGGACGACTTATTATGAGCGGAAAGATTATGAAAAACAAATCAAAAGCTAATCCAAACGCCAACAGTTTGAACATTCCTTTCAAAGTAGAGACGGCAGGTATGCCTTCGCCCAGAAATCAAAAGACCGGAATCATCAAAAGCACTTCTCGCATACAACCGGTCACTTTGAATACCCCCTCCTCTATAGAGATATAGGTTTAATAAATGCAATAAATATTCGAAAGAAATTACTAAAGAATTTTGTTTAAACTGTTATTCATTCATAGGTTTAGATTTTATTACAATTATTATTATTATTAACTATTTTACAAAACAAATCGTTTGTTTTTAGTGTAAAACTTTTCGCAAACAAATCACTCATTTGTTAAATACATTGAATAGTATTCACAAAACACATCAAAATCGCTGTCATTTCAAACGAATACCCAAAACATTGATTCGAATTATTCGTTAATTTTATAATCATTTGAATATTTCTTTTGAATTAATTTTTGTGTTTTTACTGAATTGTATTAATTGTTCGAAAAATAGTAGTTTTTATCAAATGTTTAAGTTTTACGAAATTTATTTATTATAATTAAAATAATGTTTCGGTTTTAAAATTTGTTGTAATTCCAAACTCGACTGAAATGATTTGTTCCTAAAGAATAAAAGTATCAAACAAATCAAAGTAAACTTTGCAAGAGTTTCATTCATTTTGATAGATGGCATAACTCCTCATACGATAAAACTTCTCAAAACAAATAACTTTTGAATTTTTCACTAATTGAGTGAAAGTTTTTTGGAGTTCTCCTAATTTAAGCGATAAGAATGAACTATCTCCTTCAATAAACATTAAACATGCAAGAATTTCAAGGCAAATAACTTGAGTGAGAAAATAGCAATCCTTATATGACTTGTTCAAAGTTAACTTATCTAAACATTTCAGGCATTAATGCAATCAGTTTAAAGACTTTGCTGTAAAAATCATTGAGAGATCAAATCCTAATAATAGTTATATTAAAGTTAAGGTCAGAAAAACCCACAAACGATATGCAAAAAATAGTAATGAAGTCAACACTCGACCAGTTATTCATCTGATGCTTACATTTGACTAAAAACAACGTTACGCAACTCAAAGGGAGAGTGGATTCACTCAAATCCAGTGAAGTTCAGTTTAGAGCAGATAACTCATGTTCTTACGTCTAATGCATATAATTGTAGACATTCTAGAACCAAAATGCAATCTAATATTTCAATTGAAACGTCTCACTTGCATTTGAATAACATTTGAGTACATTTCATATCTCAAATATACTGATAGTGTTTACCGAATTGATTGGTTGCATACATTGAGGGTAACAGTAAAAGCGATAATTTTTGCAAACGTTCTTTTAGAATCATTAATTGACGAAATGCTAGCAATTGTTATCATCCAATCAAAAAGTATTGCCTTCACTCCATTCAAACCAATAGCGAATATAGTGATGTCATTATATTTGTGATTCGCCTAAACTTTGGTTTAAAGTCCAAATTATATTTATATATTACGTCTACCTTTTCTGTAATAAAACTTTGTCTGTAAATTTAAACTACCCAAGTATTTGAATATTAAAACAAGGTTGGTTATGAATGTTAATCATACCTAGCAATTAAACTGGCGACTATCTCAATTACTATATTATATGTGCAGTAAATCGAGTTTCTTGGAGTTGCAAATGGTTTGCATGTATTAGATGTGAGTCCCTCTCATCGTATGTCTAATGCATTTGGAAATTATGAAATTCATTCATCAAAACGAAAATAATATCAAAAGTAATGAAATTTAATGTCCAATAAGTGGACCAAAAATTGTGTTTAATTTACTCCAAACTAATTGAATGTTAACTCATTTTATTCATCGATTCACTAATTTTTAATTCAATGAAATTATTTGCGATTTAAAGGTTTGTTTAACCGTTTATTTTATTTTTAAAAATTGTATACAAATATTGATTGAATGGAAACCTAACCAAATGTTTAATTCATTTAAAACGAGTAAAAATACTTTCCTAACAGATATTCATTCATTTGAATAGTGTTTTAATTGAATACAATATTTATTTTACTACTTATACTATAATTACTTATATTCTCATAACATTGAATTTGATCCATATTTTAGTGATTTTATTCACAATTACGAGTATTTTCTGGTTTTGTCTGTTTATGATTAGAATCTTCTTTAATGTCAATTTGATTGACCCCTAAATACTTCAAAAGTCTTATAAATCGGTTCATTTGATTTCATGTTTTAAAACAAGTGTTTGAATTACTTTTTGAGAGCAATTCATTTGCAAATAATTTGTCACTTAATTTAGATATTAGACAATTGTATGACTCATTCATTGTTTTATTTGTGATTCAAATGTTTAGCTTTTTTCAGTTAATTAGTCCGGATGTTTGACACATGTATAAAGCGAATGACAATAATGGCCACAATCTGAACCCATATTATAGCAATATATTAAATGCCTGAACGACTTTAGACATTCATTTATTGACTTTGATATGGCTTTGCATTCAATTGATTGCTTTCGAATGCATTTACTTTTGAATTATATTAAGAAAAGTCATTGAATTTGAATCAAAAAACATATAAATTGCAATCTATTTATAGCAAACAATTGAAAGCCTATCAGAACTCAATTACTAATCATTTAGTTATTTTCGCGTAAAATGCTTGAGTTGTCCTCCAATTCAATTTTTTTTTCTTAATATCCGATCGAATCGGATCGAAGGTATGTCCCATTTGACAAATTCTCGTTTGGTCCAAAAATAATCCGAATTAATCCTTAAATTAACTTTTGTGCCAATTGGCCGAAAATATTTCAACAATAAGATTTGAA
>JAQGCS010000309.1:0-26150 GCA_034702105.1 Fuscozetes fuscipes
GATGAGATTAAGCGCAATATAACAGTGTTTTCGCGAATCAAACAATTGATGGCAGAGAAGAGGTTTTATGTGTTTCTCAATGAATACAACAGAGAAACGTTTAGTCAAAGAGTTTTCGGCGAAACTATAGCCGATTATAAGCAACGATTGGTTGTCTCCGCCTCTGAATGGCTTCAGAATCACTTTAATGGCGACATTAAAATTGTTTTACTTACGAATTACTCCGAAGTAAAACTCGAAACACATATCTCTTACTTTTCGATCGATAAATATGTGAAAAGCCTTAAGGATAGCATCAATTTGATCGACAAATTGGCCGAATTGTCCCAAACTGGAGAGTATGCAAAAGACATTCGTCTCATTTTTGAGGATCACTTGCCTTTAGATGAGGTTCAGACGGGAATTAAAACTGGAAAATACTTTCAGGGAAAGTTTAATACCAATCGTTTGAATATTTTGGAGGGAATTGTAAGCATAACAATCAAAGGCGAAGAACTCGATGTTCTCATTCAGGGTACGTCTCATCTTAATCGAGCTGTACACGAAGATATCGTCGCCATTGAACTTTTGCCACAAAGTGAATGGAAGTCAAAGTCAGACATTGTCTTAGAAATGGGCGATGAAATTGAAGACGACGGCGACAAAAGAGAGGACAAAGAAGAGGCCATTATATTCAACAAAAGGGATGACTCTATCAAAAGACCAATGGGTAAAGTGGTGGCTATAATTAAAAGAAATTGGCGCCAATACTGCGGAGTTCTTCGCGAACGCAATCAGAATATAAACACATCTGCGCTCACAAATCGATATTTATTTGTTCCGATTGAGAAAAGGGTTCCATTTATTAGAGTAGAGACCCGACAATATGAACAACTCAAAGGACAGCGAATAGTTGTGGCCATTGACTCGTGGCCCAGAGATTCCAAGTATCCAAAGGGTCATTACGTTCGCTCATTGGGTTCTGTTGGAGACAAAGGTACTGAAACCGAAGTACTTTTATTGGAGAACGACGTCCCGCATATGGAGTTCTCTAAAAATGTCACCATTTGTTTGCCAAAAGAGGGCGAAAATTGGAAAATTTCCTCCGAAGATATTAATGGAAGAACTGATCTACGCGATGAAGCAATTTGTTCGGTAGATCCGCCAGGGTGTACAGACATTGATGACGCCCTTCACTGCAAAGACATTGGCAGTGGTTTTTACGAAATCGGTGTCCATATCGCAGATGTTTCACATTTTATTAAACCTAAGACAGCATTGGATTTAGAAGCAGCCGATAGAGGAACGAGTGTCTACTTAGTTGGGCAGCGCATTGATATGATTCCCCCTCTTTTGAGCTCAGACCTCTGCTCACTCCGGGAGGGCGTCGAACGCTTGACATTTAGTGTTATTTGGATTATTGACTCGAAAACAGCAGAAGTGAAGAGCACTAAATTTTGTAAGTCTGTCATCAAATCAAGAGCAGCGCTGACCTATGCTGAGGCTCAGCTCAAAATAGATTCCCCGCACGAGAAGGACGACATCGCTAGTGGTTTGCGACGACTCAACCGAATCGCAAAAATTCTCAAAAAGAAACGTCTGGACGCCGGCGCTTTGGTGTTGGCCTCCGCTAACGAAATAAAATTTGTGGAATTGGACTCAGAGACACACGACAATTGTCTCGAAATTCAAGCCAAACAGGTGCTAGATACAAATTCCATGGTCGAGGAATTTATGTTATTGGCAAACATCGCTGTCGCCGAACGCATTTTCCAGGAGTTTCCCGAATTGGCTCTACTCAGACGTCATCCAAAGCCATGTGAAGCCAATTTCGACGATCTTATCGTTTCCGCTAAGAGTCTCGGACTACATATCGATGTCTCGAACGGCAAAAAATTGTCAGAAAGTCTAAACAAAGCCAGAGATCCGAAGAATCCATTAATGAATTTGATGTTAAGAATGATAACCACTCGATGTATGACACAAGCGCTCTATTTCTGCAGCGGTTCTCTCAGAGAATCAGAAGAGACGTTCGGACACTTTGGTTTAGCCTGTCCTCTATACACACACTTTACGTCTCCCATTAGAAGATATGCAGATCTAATGGTTCACCGATTGTTGAGTCACTCCATCGAATTTGAATCAATTGATGCCTCACTTCTGAATAAAAGAAAAATGCAGGAAATCTGCGATAATATCAATTACCGCAATAAGAATGCCCGACAGGCCAGTCGTTCCTCCAATGAATTGCATTCATTCCTCTTTATTAAAGCACATTCCAATGATGTATTAGAAGAAGAGGGACATGTTTTCTATGTGCGAAAGAATGCTCTGCAAATTTTTATACCACATTTGGCGCTCGAAGTTTCATATTTCTTAAACCCATTGGAGGACTGGAAATACGATGAATTATATATGAGTCAGGAGTATATGCCGACCAAATCTAGGCTCAAACTGTTCGATATGGTCACTGTAAGGCTTTCCGTCAATGAAACTAATTTGAGTTTTCGCCGAAAAATTGTCGTCGAATTAGTCAAACCGTTTGCAGTGAAAAACACTTCAAATGAGGCGCCGAACAAAAGGCTAAAGATTTAAATCATTTGTTTTAATTTTATTCATTTAATAAATTTTTTAATTGCAAATGAATTTAATGGAATGAAAAGGGTGTCATTTCATACCTATTTTACCAAACACAAGCTCTCGTTAATAATTTGATTTTTTAATATGCATCAAAATAGGAATATATAGTTTCGCACCCAAAAAAAGGTTTTGCCGTCAGGTAAAACTATATACTACATATACAAGTTGTAAACAAGTTCGAATCAAACCTAATCTCCACTACAAGATCCAACTCAAATATTATTTCTACCTCTTTCAGATTGAGCTGGGACATAGTGGTTTGCAAAGTAGACGTTTGCTCAAAAAGTACCTAGTTAATCTATTTTTTCAAAAGTGCATAAGAACTTCCCAATGTTGATGTAGTAAATGCTTTTTAACTCATTTCAAAATATTCAGTCTTGTTCGAGCAATAGCCAATCTCCCGGAAACATTTTATTTGCTCATACCTTATATATGTTTCATTGATTGACCACAACTTGAATTGATTTAAATTAATTTAATTCAATATATAAATACAATTTTCGGAAAAAATATTGACAAAAGTTATTGAAAAATATAAACCAATTGTTCATAAAATTACAGTAAAAAGAGTTTAAAAAATGATATATAATTGATGTGAGGTTTAATGAATAGCATCACAATTATATCAAATAAAACAATAAATGCTTTTGATTTCAATTTAAATAACAATACGAGAGAAGGCTTTCAGTCAATGGAAGAGGAACTCTATTTTGTGACAATCAATGGAATGACGACTCAATGGGTTCACAATTCGGGAAACAAATTAAATATATTTTCCAAGTGTTTGATGAAAATCCTCTAAACAAGAGAGCAGTTGAGGAAATGTAGGTCTGGCTTCAGGTAAGGCATTCCAACAACAGATCATAATGTCATAGAGTTTGTCGGGACAGTTGATCGGCTGATATAGTCGATAGCCATCCCTTAAATAAGCTGCCATTTCGAACGGATCCACTTCGAAGTAGGGCTGTTGTCCTAAAGTCATTAACTCCCAAAGAGTGACACCAAAACTCCAGACATCACTGGATTGAGTGAACTCTTTATTAACCAGACTTTCCAAAGCCAACCACTTGATGGGTCGGTTCTCATTATCCCCCAAACAGTGGTAATCGTTGGGAAACATATCTCTTGAGAGCGCGTTATCCGCGACTTTGACTAGAAATGAGTTGTCGTCAGCGGTAGTGACGAAGCAATTTCTTGTGGCCAAATCGCGATGAATTATACGCCGTTTATGTAAATAAATGACAGCCGAAGCGATTTGTAGCGCCATTTGCACCAAATCCTGAGTAAGAAATGTCTGCACCTGTCCTTCAGATGAGTACTTATGTGCATTCGATTTTTGGAGGAAGAGCTTAAGAACACCATTTGTCATAAATGGATAAATGAGAAGCGGCCGGTGAGGATCATCAGTAGAAGTGCCGCTTATTGTCATCAAATTGGGATGAGTCAAACCATAGAAACGCATACCTTCTGTCATAACCAGAGATATCTGAAGTTTCGAGGCCTGATCTGAGACAGTCTTGATTATGACTCTGGTCTCTGCGGTGACGTCATTATAATTGGAGACATAAATTCCAGAAAAGATTCGACCGAATGTTCCCTCGCACAGTTTTTGCTGCAAAAGTATTTTTCTTCTCTCGACCGCCAAATCACTCATTTGTTGATTCAATTTATGGTTTCGTTTGTGTTCGCTCTGCATTCCCACCGGCACTGAAAGGGTTCGGTAAAGAGAAACAGGCGGTGCGTTTAGCAGACCTCTGAAACTCGAATAATGACTTCCGGTTTTACTGATCGTTGGATTGTTAGGAGTGTCCACTCGAATGAAAGTCTGCCCTGACTTCGAAGAGGAAAGGTTAGTGAGACTGGCAGCCAAATCGGCGTTCGGTGTTTGCCTATCCTTTTGAGTCCTGACATACAAGAAATAGCACATAAGAGCCAAGAGCGCCACCAGCAAAACGAAAGCACTGGCACAGGTCAGTGCGATGTAAAGGGGACGACTCGTTGACTCAAATGGAGCATTTGATGGCAACGGTTCCTCCATTTTAGACTTCTTGTCCTCATTTATTCCAACAATTTTGATGTTTGAGTTGTGTTTGAAATCACTTTTCTTGCAGATCTTCTTCCGTTTGAGTACGAGTTCTGTGATGTAATCGGGTCCCGACATAAATATGGGAGACGTTATGTTAATAAGCATCTGAACGTCCACTTCAGCACTAGTTCTTTGAGTGCAGACCAGAAACACAGTAAACACTTCGGTTCGCGTCGGAACCACTCCGACAGAAGAGATATTGATTTTTGGCACTTCCAGAGCGATGGCATCACTGATTCGAAAGGCAATACTGTACCGAATCGACGGAACACTAGAGTTCCAGGCGAAGTGCTGTTCCGTTATGTGTGTCGGAACAGTCAGTATGAAGGAAAGGGCATATTTGTTGGGCTCCCCTTTCTTTATGTAAAATATATCTGAGTTAATACCAAGGAGTTTGTGGACCTCATCGCTGTTGACAAACAAATTCAATTTGGTTTCACTCAATTCACTGCCAATTATTACAATTAAGAGTTTTAATATCAAAAATTTGAGGCAAAAACCATTTGTCAAACGACTAGAGTTTGACATAATTCACAATTAGTTCAATAAAAGTCAGTCTCTTTTCGGCCGCAAATTAATCACATATTTGTCTGAATTTAATTCAAATTTTCGTATAAAAACCCATTTAATAGTTTGTACACAAAATTAAGTAATAAAATCGTTTGTATGAAAACATTGCGAAAATGTATTCACCGATGCATTAAATTATGTGATTATCAAATCATAATTAAAGTGAAGACAAAAACATCTGTTGTTTTGTTTGCAGTAAAAGTGAAGACAAATAATGATTTACACAACAAATACATTACTCACTGATTATTAGTTGGATATCAATAGGCGTTACGAATGGATTCAGTGCTTCACTTGTTGTGTACTTTCACAGCACTTCATCACAGCCTTAGGTTTGGGCTCACTTTGCCTAAGAGTGAACGCCTCATTGGTTACGTGAAAGGCAGCGATGACCTCAGGCTAACAGACAAACCTTTTATGTTTACCCTTTAACTCACAATACCTTTGATTCTGTGCAACACAATTGTCTCAACTGTAGCGCAACATTTTAATTGCATTTATGATAGGTGACTCGAGTCCGACATCACTCGAGCTTTTGTTCTTATGAAATTAGTTTTGTCTAATAAATTGGATGACCTGTCACTCATTTCCGGCAATTAATCACAAGGTATTGGTTGAGAGGATTTTATTTAAAAAACACTACAAAATATAAATCAGTTTTGAAATAACAAAATCAATAAATAATAACAAAGTTTAGTAAAGTTTTGAACTAAAAATGCATTAAATAAATAATAAATTGATTTCATAAATAGCTTTCACATCAAATGTTTAGATTCTCCACACATTCGTCACATTCATTAAGAATTTTGCCAATAATTTAACGCAAAAATTTTGAAAAGCCTTCAGATATTTATATATATTTTTATAGATATTTTGAGAATAAATTGAATTCTTCTCAGAAATACTTTTTAAAAATCGATTAAAAATAAGATTTTGTTTTTGAAATCAATTACTATGTATTGTAATGAATGAGAAAAATATAAATAATTAAATGACACTCAAAAACATAGTCTTATGTTTCGCGAGTTTACTCATAAGTATTGTCTCCAATTCAGGTTCGATCTGAAGCCATGTATAGCCAGCAGTGGGAATGGCCTCTTCGAGTGGCACTTTACATACGACTAACACTGTTAAACAAAGTCCGTCGTGTTCGTGAGCGGGAATACCGTTGTGTTCAACAGTCAACAGTCCGAATGGTCTGTGCTCTGGAATGCGTTCGGCGCCGAATATTCGCTGCAAACATACAAATTTGGGCTTAAAAACTATTCCATCGATTGATAGTTAATGAATACCCCCATAAATCGCTTAAGAGCTGCATGCACACTTCGAGAAGGATTGATCTCACACACTGGCAAATGTGGTGACGGGTCCTCTGATACCAGTATATGAAAACGATTGCTAAACAATTTAAAGTTGAGTCATTTTTGCAATTTTAATCTTTTTTAATACTGACTTATCCTTCCTTCTGATGGCACAGACTATTCTCTGAAGCATTTTTTTGTGTGCTTTGATAACCGGGAACTGAGGTTTATGCCATTCCTTCTTCATTTCTTCATATTTTCGCGCGAATTCGATGAGTCGAATACAATCATTGCCTCTGAGACTCAATTGGTTGATGTCAGACACCCAACAGGCCTGAAGAGACTCACTGTCAGCCATCGCCACAGTCTTTAGGACACCTCCCACTACGTTACCGGTAAAAGTGAATCGAAACCAATTGCCCTGTCCGCTCTCCACCAAGAGCATAGTTGTAGGCTCGAAGAGTAGGCCAGTCTCTTCTTGAACTTCCCTTTTGACGGCGTCAACAATTTGTTCGTCGGGATCAACCCTTCCAGCTGGCAAATACCACTGTCCTGCATACCTACTCTTAGCCTCCTGCATCATCAGAACTTCATTCTGGTCATTGAAGAGAACGGCCGCTGCAATATATGCCACCGTTTCTCTCAACCGGGGCTCAAATTGGGAGGAAAGGGAGGTCTCGACACCCTTTGAAGCTAAGGATTAATTGAATGACTAAATTAGCAAAATGTATAAAACAAGAGAATCTGATGAACCAATACTAGTAAAGGCACATAAAAGACATGAAATAATTTTTCGACATAAGTTTATACTCTTTAAATGTGATAGGTCACTCAAACCAACAATTATTTTAATTGATTTGTCATTGATTTCAAGCAATTCTTGTAAATTGAAAAATGTTTTAAAAATTACCCAATTCTTGAATTTGTTGTTTGAGAGTATAGTCACAAATTTCGGAGTTCTGGTCATCAATGAGTTGTCCGTTAAGAAGACATCTAATGTTTGATTCGATTGAATCCATTTGTGGATCGATTTGTTTACAAATTGGACAAAAAAATTTGCTTCAATCAAATGACGGCTAAAATGGATATCGCCTTAAAAGTGAGACATATTTGGGACGCAAACGAAAGTATGAGGGGATTGAAGGCTAAGACCTGTGCTGATAGTGCTTTGGTTGGACTAATTGTCTGACAAACGATTAGTGAACAGTGACTGCACTCTCGCTCTTTGATAGACCGGTTTTAACACAATTATTGACATTTTTCTTATCGAAAGTGAATTTTATAAAAGCATTGAATCATTTGTTAGTCGTTTAGTCACTACTGAAACACATCTCACATAATATCAAATGTTTTGACCCTTAATTCGCTGCCAATGAATAAGACTCTCATCATTTGAGTCATCCCTCTCTCAAACCTTACGTAATGTAGTTTTTGAGCGAATAATAGTTCACTTCATTCATAAGTTACGTCAAAATATTAGAAATTTATTAAAACTTAAAATATAGGAGAATTTTGACAATTAATGACCAAGTTATTAGGTATCAGTTTTCAGTGGTCAACAAAGCCAACGCCTTTTCAAGGTAATCGACAGCTGTGGGAATGTCCTCATATTGTAGAGCACTTCCGGCAAAATTGCAAAATTTTCGCGCTTTTACTAAGTCGGCCGACCTGTCAGATGATAGGTTAGACTTGATTACTGTCTGGTCCGTTGTGCCGGGCGTTGGATAATCTATTATGGACTGAGAGGGATGCACTGTGGCCTGAGTTGTGCCGAATGTGTTATCGTCTGAGTTGTCATTAGAAGGTATTTCTGGCAAATAAAGTTCATCTGCATCAGTTCCTGCGACGGGTCCGGGCACAGGTGTTTCCCCGTTTTTAAGACAACGACTTATATAAATAGCTTTCCATTTGGCGTATTTGAGACGTCTCGTGATATCTTCGGGCACTTCTCCGAAAATTGTCAGTATTTCAAACAATTGCGATGCGATTAAGAATATTCGCGAAGTGTTTCTGAGAGCAAAACAGATTCAAATTTTTAAGTACTAAAGTAATCAAATGATGACTGACTTTGAGGCCCGACCCTCGCGGTCGTCAGTGTCTGCTTTATTGAAGAGTTGTAGGGCATAGTTCTCGACGTGTGCCTGTCCTACCATATCGTTAGTGATGGCTTCGTTATCGATTCGCGATTTCTTCTCCTAATGACAAGAGTGGTGTCAGACTTAATGACATTTGAGGGCAGACATAGACACAGACATACCTTTTCCAACCAATCCATTAGTGTTGTGAGGAAAACGACCACATCTTTGGTTTTGTTTTCAATTTTGATACCGTTTTGTACGCAATACATACGACACCAGTAGGACACTACCGGATCAGTTTTCTCCATATCCGATGCTATTTTCATAAAAGTGGTCAACCCTTTAAGAGTCGGCGGTAGTGCGGGAAATGAGGTCATAATGTGTCCGAAAAATTGTTTCACAACTAACTGTCAATTTGTGTACAAATATTTGTGAGACAAACCCCTCTGACATTTGCGCCCTCTTGTGGTCACATTAGTAAAGATACGCATTTCAACTGTCGGGTGCTTTCATGGGTGCAAAGCAACAGACGATTACTCATTATTTGCCCGAATTTTATATCAAATGACATTTAAGTTTGTACTCATTTCAGTGCAAAACAACAACAAATTTATTGACATTTAAATAGATTTTAATTAAATAAACTGTAAGTTAAGTCACAATCGCTGTCATTAACCACAATAATAATCATTCAAATCGTTTCAATTTTTTTGGGCATTTTTTTACATTTTATAAAACTATAGCCGAGAGCCGGAAGAATGTCGGCAACTAATCAACTGAAAGAATTGCTTCAATTGCCCGGATTTATGTCTACGATGGCTAACAGTCAGAACCAAATGAGTGGCAATCAATTCAATGCAATGACAGAATTGAATGATCTGAACACTTGTTTGCCGGCAAACGCCACTTCAATTCGCCACAATTTGCCAAACAATTGCACCATAAGAGTGAACTCTTCCTCTACTAAGTCCTTATTCACAATCAATGCTTTAAAGGTGGCCATCGAAGGCCACGAATCTACAAACTCTGACTTCACTAAAATTGAAAGACTGGTTGACTTCAATTGGGATCAGAATCGAAACGCCAATTGGATTGCAGTGAATAATCGGAAGCCATTGATCGCATATGTCTTGAATCGGTTCGCAAGACCCGCTTCTACGAAGACATCTAATGTTTCAATGAGTGAAAGTATGAGTAACCAAATGATAAGAGTTATGAACTATGAGACCAGACAGCGATGTCTGGCGAAAGGCGTATTCCATGAGGCGATCGCTGACTTGTCATTTGCTGTTAACTCTGTTTCGTCCAATAGTCTTGATATAAGTAAGTTAGCCGTCGCCGACTTAGGAGGAAATGTTTACATCTATAGTCTCAAAGAAGAAAATGGCGAAATTCAGGCCAATCAGGTGCTGGCGATCGTCAACGACGGACAAAAGTTCGAATCAGTTCGGCTTTCCTGGTGTCCATACATTCCAAGCGAAGACGATGATAGCGAAGTAGAGGGCGATCCGGGACTCACCTTAGCTCTCAGTTGTGACACTCGACTCGAATTATTTGCAATCGATTTGTTGCAAACCAGATATAAAGAGTCGATTGTGATCGAAGTGTCGGCCCTCAGGGCCACAAAAGAAGGCTATCAAATGATAGAAAAGGCTCACGAATTGCCATTAACTTCAATGTCGATCGCACAGGAAGTGACTGCAATCTGTACGACAGGACTCGACGATAAGATTAGGTTCTTTAAGATTACTCTCAATTCAAGAGAAGAGTCGAACCAAAAAGTATTTCTTAAAGAATGGAATTTAAGAAATGAATACCAATACTACGAAAGAGAGGATCACATCAATAACTTCTTCTTTTTAGATGATTTTGATTTTCTTCTGAGTCAATCGGATCCTATCTTCTGGGGTTATGGCCTATTATGCACCCGAAAGGGTCACATCGCTGTTATAAATTTGAAAGACTGGAGACCAAAGCAATGCATTCGACTGATAAGTGAAGAGTCCTCTAATTCAGTTCAAGAAGACTTTTCCTATCGAATGGATTTGACTGCTCATCACATACTGGCGATTCGAGGTCACGATGCCTTTCTCCTTCATATTCGTTTCCCTCACGACAAAGAAGAAGCATATGACGAGTGCGAAACCATTAACAACGAATCAAATTTTGATAATACGTATCCGTATATCAGTAAAGTATCGCGTTTTCAACTCTACAGTTCTTCGCTGCGCTCTTTCACTGTGAAGAAGGCCATTGATGACAATGTCCTCATATTTTGGATAACTGGACAGTCCTTAGAAGTTTGTCACATCGATTTGAGCTCGATTACAGTCGAGGAGATAATGCCTTCTTATGAAATATCGTCGATGGCTAAAATGGTGGACAATATCGGAGATTCTAATGGTCTCAACAACATTAATACCATCGATACGATGAATGCGTCGAATATTCCCAATAAAGACATGGATCTAATGGGCGATGTCTCACAAATTAATGGATTCGATGGATTTGACATTTCTCTAATCAACCCAATGAACGCTTCAATCGATGCGTCGATTCTATCATTGCCTCAAACCATTTCGCTTCCAATACATCAGACGCCAGAACCAGTGGCCTCATCTTTGAATTTGTTGCCTATTCCTCCGCCCCCACCGCCAGCATTTACTCAAAGTAATTTATTTAAATCTGCGCCATCACTAACACGTCCAGAATCACCGGCCAGTAAAGAAGTGCAGCAAATATTCAGCCCTTCAATGGGTGCGATGGCGAATACCAACGCTCTGAAGTCAATGCTTTCTCTCACTTCAAATAATGTTCCACCGATGAGAAATGAAGAGCCAAATTTTGGCAGCTTTGATTCAATCGGAGCTTTGTTTCCCTCGAAACTTCCCAATATTCTCAAAGACATTGTGAGAGAGGAACAGATTTTGCAGTTGAAGACAGACTTATCCAAAGAAATACAGGACAGTGAGAGTCGAGTGCTTCAGATTTTTGACAAATTGGATCACAAATTGAATGCAAAACTGAACTCAAATAATGAATATTTAGTAAACAATAGTAAACTTCAGACCAACAAAATTGAGACCGATATGAAAGACATGAAGAAAGAGCTAAAGAATGCCTGCAAAATACGCAACGAAGAGTTCAACAAAATTGTCGAAAAACTCGTCAATAAAGTGATGCACGAAATGAATGTAATCGTTCAGAAAGGCTTCACTGAACTTATGGTTAACGTCAACAAAGAATTGAAAGGTGTGACCAAAACCTTCGACAAACAAATACAGACATTGCAGTCACAGATATCGCAGTCTATTGAAAAGAGTTCGCAATTCCAGCCTTTAGTAGTGCCGCCGTCAACTCCGGCCACTGCTCCTCTGACTCCAAGCACTCCTTTGACTTCACACCCACAGTCTATGTATAGTCAAACTCCAACATTGATGTCTCAGCGCAGAACACCTCAACCTGTGATGAATTCGACGCCTCATTCGGTGCCAACAACGCCTTTACCCTTCTCCACTCCCAGAAGTTCGTATCAGACGCCAAATGAAAGCCAATTGTCTGCTTTGGAGCAGTCGTGGCAACTGAGCGAACAGCAAAAACAAATAGCGGTAATGAAACAGAGACAGCAGATTCAGAACGAAATCTGGAAATGTGTCGGAACCGGACATCTCGATCAAGCAATTATTAAAGCTCTTAATATGAAGGACCCGGATATGGTGGTCAAGATTTGCGAGCTATTCAAAGAGAACCCATCACAATTGATCGAAAAGATAAAAGCGGATCAATTGGTTCTGATATCACTTTTGCAGCAAATTATTTACAACAATAACAATAGTATACCGGAAGACAGTTATTGGAAAACAGGTTTCATCGAACAGATTATGACTAATTTGGACCTTCAGAACGAGTTTGTCATAAAAATATTGCCCGGTTTGGCGCCTAAACTCATTCATCAGTTGGACACGATCTCGAACTCAGGAGCGGGTGCTCTCGCGGATAAGGCGAAAATACTTGCCTTCACTTTCAAACATTTGCGTCTTTAAGACTTTTATTTTGCTTCGTTTTAATCATTTTGTTTTCCTCTGAAAATATTTTCATTTCTTTTCTCAAAATAATTGATTTAATGATTCGTTTTTGTGTTTATCTTTGGAATAATTATATACTTTTTGATTATGTAATCCATAGGATCGACGAATAAATTGTTTTCACATCAATTTGTTTAATTAATTACTCAGACTATACGTAACTATAATAGAAATGCGATCAACACTATAACCAAATCGCTTGCTATGCGTTTACACAAATTTGAGCGCTAACTGATATTGGTGATATATTAAATGACAGGGAGGCACATGATATCCAGCAAACTCTAATTGTGTAAAATTGTTATTTTGTTGATGCGATCATCACTTCATACCAGAGTAGAAATGCACTCAACTAATAGATATAACTGTACGGCAATTAATTATTTAAAGATTTATTTAAATTCAATGACAAAAATGAAATTCAAGTGAATGAATGGCACATAAAATATACAGTTATTTATATTACACTTAAAGCTAATTAATTTTCAAATGAGTGAAACATTCAGTGAAGTTATAAATCAAATAAAAAATTGTGATTCTATGAGAAAGAGGTTAAAAACATTTGACTATAAAATGAGTAAATTTTAAAATAAGTTCAATAACTAAATTAAATATCGATTTATAGGCACTCAATAACTGATTGTTTTGAAGCAATTTTAGTGTTTATAGGTTTCACTCGCAGTGAACTGTCGTCCGTATCGAGTGTTCAAATCGCGAACGAACTCTACTTTTAATATCTTAAGACATTTGCGATACGAAGAACTGGACCTATATTTGGCGATATCAAAGCTGGGGGCATGGGGCATATGCACTATGAACGCATTCGGCAGTACTATAAACTCAAAGCCCTGTGCATACAATTCCATAATATGCGACACTTTATTCCAACCGAAGCCAACAAATCGCGGGTCATATTCGGGAATATCCCGTTTGACAACAATATATGGCTCAAAGTCGGGCTCCCAAGTGATTCGGTAAGGAGTGGTGGCTGTTCTCCAATTGGCATAATTAGTGGGTGCGTGACCTTTGGTCCAGACGTGATATCGGAATGTGAAGAGGGTTCCCATGTCTAACATTGATAGCAATTCTGCTTTTGTTTTGGGAAAAGATATTCGATAGCGTTGGGTTTCAAATGCCGGCACTACTAATGCCTTTTTTGAGGACGACTCCAAACCCATAGCCGCCACCGACCGCTTCAAATACTCGTAGAGTCCAAACATCGGTAAGAAGTCGACATCAGTCAGGAAAACAAATGGAGTGTTTACTTGTTGTAGGGCTACATTTCTCAAATGGTTTATTGGATAGAAGGGGCCCTCCCTATAGACTATATGGTAACCGATGTTTTTCCTTTCGCGTAAAATTTCTGAAGTCTGTGCATAGCCCAGGAACTGCTGAACTTCTGAGTCTGACATATACATAGACAGTGAAATCGGTCCTTCCCAGTGCTGACAGAGAGCCTCAACCATTTGCAGGCGATCCATTGATAATTGAGCGACAAGTGTCACGTCATTACCTTCGGGAGAGGGCTCGTAATCGTATTCAATGTAATACAAGTGCGTTCTGTGTTGCGTTACTCTCGAGCGCCGGAACTCATAACAAGAGTCGTCTTCATCCAACTCATTGATCGGATTTGTGGAATCGGAATAACCAGATTTGGTATTATTACAACCGATTAATTCCCTTCTGAGAAGATTACCATCATACTCAAGGAAAGTTAGGTAAAGGTTGCGAAAGAACTCGAGGTGTTTGTTCTTAACTTTGAGTTTCTTCGGCGAATTCCAGTGAATAATCTTCAAGTCCTGCACATCTGTATAGCAAAGAGCGTCAGACAGAGTGTTGTCACTGAGTTGAACGTTCCACTGACAGGGCAGTCGATACACGAGGAAAGGATATTGTTTTATGACTGCATTGAAAATATCCTGATCTGCCAAAGAGGTGGACAGCATAGACAATAATTCCTTTTCTGCCACCATTTTCCAAACAACCGACCAATTGAATTGTCGCAATCGCTTCAGACTGAAGAGAATAACACCAGTGTTGAAGCCTCGGCCTAATGCAGGCCACGGCCTGTGATTCTTCCATAGTTTGCCCAAATACCAGTCGCTTTGGTTCTCTACGAGAGCTATGGCTTCTCTGGTCATTTTTGAAAATAATTTCCAGAGTTCAGCGATATCTGTTGCAAAAGTGATGTCTGTGTCCAAAACAATAACTTTATCCAAGTGCTGAGGCAGTGCTTTGGGGAGGACTAGTTTCATGAGACCATAAACGCCAGAATAATGTTTGTTGGGAACCCACGACACGTCTGACTGAAGATTGTCTGCCAAATAAAAACTGACGGCAATTCCGGGCACTGACCACGTCTTGAACAGAGTTTGAAGTATTAACTGAGCGATTGAGTCACTAATGAAGTGGAAGTGCAACGGATTCTTCCGGTAAAACAAAATCGATTTAATTAGAGTTACTACAGATCGAGAACTGTTATAACCGGCGCAGACGATCACCACTTGTATTATCTCACATTTGGGAACTATTTCATTGTGACCATTGGCACAGTCTGTGCTCGAATTTTGCACAGCATTTATGTCACTATTTAATGATAATAGGTTTGTATTGAAGTTATGATTATTATTGGCTTCAAATCTATTAATCTGATTATTATCTGCATTTGGATTCACTTTCTTTTCCTTTGAATTATCACTGATTTTGTCGATCTCTTTATCAGAAGTCTGTTCTTTCTGTGACTCTGACATAATTGAGACCAACTTTTCTCTTGAAATACTCAGTTGTCTTCTGAGGAATTGGTTTTGTTGTTCAACTTCTTTAACTCTCTCCGCGAGTTTGGCCTCTCTATCAGTGAATCCCAAGAAGTGTTTGGAATGAGTCCTTTCCCTGAGTTGTGTGTAAATGAATAAACTCATAGGAACTGAACACAAGAGTACTAACGACCATAACTTCAATAATTTTCTTCTCTTCATTTTCTTTATCATTAGTTTCTTAGATATCATTTCAAACAACAATTCATTTAATTTAAACGACAATTAATTTTCATAATTAATCTTAAATTCAACCAATGATTGGTTGGAATCCCATTCACGTAATACTTGTCATTTGATCCATCGATTTAGGGATCATTTAATTAAGTAATCCATTTATTCTTGATTTCGATTAGAATCAAGATTTTGATTAAAATAATTGCAATTTATTCGGAAAATAAGAACCGATTTGAGGGTAATCTCAGAATCACTAAAAGAGTTAACAAATTATTTTTACAACAAAATCATTAATCAAATCAATGGATGAATTGTTTGAATCAAATCATTCATTGTCTCAAAACATGTTTTGTTTGATTGACAGCTAAGTGTTTATTTAATACACGAAACAAATTGAACTTAACTTGCATTTTAATGAACTAATGGTAGGAATATTTGTTGAATTTTAAGTAAATTGAATTCATTAGAATTGAAATTATAATAAATATACTGAAGTTTATACGAAAATTATGATTCACTTCATTCAAAAAACATTTTAATTTTTGATTTATTTATGTTTCGTAAGGACTGAGGCTTTGGTTTTTTTAAAAAATCTTTTGCCACACAATACGTTAACCTGACACTAATCATTTCATCATGATCATTCTATTATTTTGCAGTTTAGTTTGCATATTAAGAGTAATTTAACTTATAAATTTATTCAAAAATGCTTAAAACAAATCTTAACATGGAATATTAGCTTTTAAATTGAATTAGCAAGATTCAATGAAAGTAAAATTGAAGACATCATTAATTTTTGTTTAAATGATTGGATGTTTGAAAAACATAAACAATAACTTGTTTTCTGACTAAAAGTCAATCAAATTAAACATTTAATTAAAATAGTGATTAATTAGTGATTATATTATCGACAGATAAATGGGTTAAACATTGAATACAATTAATAAGTAGTCAGTAATGAGACGTAAATTCAATTAAAAACACTTTTTGTTTGTTTTGTTGTGAAATTTCAAAACAAATTCTGATTTCCTATGACTCAAAATATTTGTTAAAATATTTGTTTATAAAAAATCAAAACTGAATTACAATTCGTATAAATCCCTTAACTTTTGCGACACTAAAGAAACAGTAATTCAAAACTTGCTTTCATTTGAACCGGTTTTTCAGTGCATTTATTTGACCGAAAATAACGACATTTTCGACATTCAATTGATTTCTAAGTTTTTATCGATTATTTAGTTTTCTTATCGTTTGAATCAAATATGGATTCAAATAATTTCATTGATTGGCAACAAATGCGTGAATATTACGATAAGAAAGGACTCAAATTTCAGAGAAAAATGCAAATTAATGACAGTCTTATACGAAGACTCGGCCTCGAAGTCGAACTCGAGGTAAGCCCTCAACAAATTGATTGTTATCGCTATTAACTCATTCTGAACATAAGGGACACTCTGGTTGTGTTAATTGTCTCGAATGGAATCAAAAGGGAACGTAAGTATCACTTCTCAAAGATTTTAAGTTATTTTCGACAAAAACTAATTGAATTGTCGATCAGTCTGTTGGCGAGCGGTTCCGATGACGTGCAGATCATTATTTGGGATCCATTCAGACATAAAAAGCTCAAATGCTTTCAGAGCGGTCACCAAGGAAATATATTTTCAGTCAAATTCATACCCGAATCGAATGATAATATTCTGTGTTCCGGCGCCGCCGACTGTAAAGTCAGAGTTCATGACTTGACTTCATTAGAAACAACACTTTCCTGTTGTTGTCATATGGGAAGAGTCAAGCGATTAGCGGTCGCACCCAATTCGCCGTTTATGTTCTGGTCAGGCGCTGAGGACGGTTTCGTTCTTCAATATGATCTGAGGGAAAGGCATCGCTGCTCAAAGGCTACTAATAATCTTTTAATCAATTTACTTGACTATAACGGGCCCAATGCTGAAGTCAAGTGTATAGCCATTAATCCGGTGCGACCAGAAATGCTAGCCGTCGGAGCCAATGATGCATTTGTTCGGGTCTATGACCGCCGAATGATTTCTCCGCAAACTATTCAAGTATTTTAAAAATAATTAATTTTTATTCCAAAAGTCATTGCTTTGAATACTTATAGAATAGAACAGAAATAGGATCTCGTTTTTCGTGGGATAGACGTCCCACTGGTGGCAGTGCTGAGGAGCACAACTCTTCTAATGTGAATACTCCTTTACCCGTCGGTTGTGTCAAATATTTCGTCGCCGGACATCTATTGAGGCGAAGAGATAAGAAGAGATATCGCGCCTATGCCTCCACATACCTTTCCTTCAGTCCCGACGGCACAGAATTGTTGTCTAATTTAGGTTCAGAACAAATCTATTTATTTGATGTCTTAAAGCCATCGAAACCAAAATTTTATGAAATCGATTCATTCCATAAAAACGGTTATCACATTGAGAAGGAGTTGTCGGCGAGTTCTTCAGTCAGTAATGGTTATCATTTGAACGGCACAACCAGTTGTTATTCGATAAAAGACTTTATCCCTCAAAATAGTCAGTTCTTTAAGAAGTGTTATCCACACAAAAGTCCGTTGCCTTCAATTGTGGATAAAATCAAATGTAAAGCAAACGAAGTGTTCGAATGCAGTCATAAAAATGAAGAGAAGAATACAACACAAAAACGGCTCACATTCGCAATCAGTCTCTACAACAGAGCCATCTTAATGTGTCCCAATGCGACCGTCCTCTATGCAAACCGTGCCATGGCTTATATGAAGCGGGAGTGGGCCGGAGATCTTTACGATGCTTTAAGAGACTGCTATACCTCTTTGAGTATAGACCCCGAGTATATCAAAGCGCACTACCGTCTGGTCCGTTGTCTCTATGAGTTGGAGTGGTATAAAGAGGCTTCTGATTGTCTCCAATCATTCACTAGTAATTTCACGAAACTTTCGAAGTCTGACAAAGATTTGTTTGACTCACTCTTCAGAGACACTGAAAGAGCACTTAATTCTAAATCTGATAATAAGTCAAACAATTCTCGAAACGAATCAAATGATACTCTTTTCGACATTTCGATCAGTAATGGATCCGGAGTTCAATACAATATGTCGAACGCAATCAACGATCAGGAAAAGGAGTGGAGAGTCTTGTCTTTTGATTATAGGATGAGATTTTGTGGTCATTGCAATACAACGACTGACATAAAAGAGGCCAACTTTTTCGGAAGGTTTGAGTCCTTATCCAAACATTTCAATCAATTTTATTATAATTTTCCAATAAAGTGATGGTCAATACATAATCGCTGGTTCAGATGACGGGTCATTTTACATCTGGGATCGACAAACCACTAATATCATCAAAGTTATCAATGGTGACGAGTCTATAGTGAATTGTTTGCAGCCCCACCCAACATCCTGTCTATTAGCCACAAGTGGTATCGATCAGGTGGTCCGACTTTGGAGCCCTCGTCCAGAGGTAAGACCTAATTATGCAAACTGTGCCTCAAATTTATGTTAAACAAAAGGATGGAACGAAAGATGAGAGAGTGATAGAGAACTGCGAGGACGCGGCCACTGCCAACCAAAAGCGTATGAATACCGACCCTTTGGAAGTAATGCTGTCCAATATGGGTTATAGGGTACCAAATATGATGGACTCTGAAGACGACGATTCAGATCAGGTCGGAGTTCAGTGCAGAACCAGTTAAAGGCTTTCTGTTCGCAAACTCTCAGTTATTTTCTATAAAATAAATTTCGTTTTCTTTCAACTTATTTGATGACAAAACTGAATATATTTTCTATAAATATGTAATTTGTTGTAATCTATTCCTGCAAATAGTAAGCATCGAATTCAATGTAAAAATAATAGAATTTCTGTTAAACTTTATTTTGAAGACTTCGTTGAAAATAAATTGAATTTATCGAAAAACTAACACTAATTTTGTGTAAAATTGTATTTAATGTTTGGCCCCGAAATCTCTTCGTCTTCTGATTCGAATGAAACCGAAAGCGTAACGAATGGCGGAACTGTTGAGTAATAGTTTGCGATAATATCTCTCATCGACTGTTTCTTTCGCTTCAGATGATGTGGAAAGAGGTCCGGAAGATATATGGATTTGGAATCGTCCATAACCATCATTGTGCACACAGAGCCAGACTTCACCCTTAACTCATTCAAAATATCTTCCAAAGTGGACATACCTTCTGATTCATTGAGTAGCCACTGATCCCATTCAGTGAAATAACAAGTATTAGAAAGTTTGATCTTGTTCGGCCTCTCAGGCAATGAGTCCACACAGACGTCCAAATCAGATAAATTGTAAAAATGGTTGACGTTATTAAAGATGTTCTGTGCGTTCAAGTGGTAGTTCCCCTCCAATTTACACAATTTTATTAATTCTATTGATGCCTAATAAAAATCGGGCAAAATATGACTCATTAACAACTGAGAGCATCACTACTGGAGGTATCGATTGTTAATACAAACCATTGCAGATGCCGTCGAAAGAGTGAAACCAAAGCAATCAATTATTTGGTTGTAAATGCGGTCGATTTGGGAAATAGAAGCGCTTTGGATGTCATACATCTCTGCCCTCAAATTCTAATTTTCAATTAATTCAATTAATTCGTTGTTTTAGAAGTCAATAGACTTACAGTTAAGATATGAATGAATTTTAAATGTTTGTCGTTATCTCTGCAATAATTAAGTCGTTTGAGTCCATCATTTTGACCAAAATCTGAAGTGACATCGATGTGAGTTTGCGTTACCGACGGGTCAGTAATTATCATTTTATCACATTTACCAACAAATTCTGGAATACAAAAAGAACTAATTTGTCCGCAAAGATCTGAATCTTCTTCGATGTCAACATTATTGACAGTTGCAATAAGTTGTGCGCACAGAATAAGAAAGCTTTTATGCGAATCATTGGCCAAATCAAAAGTAAGTGGATGCGGTGGCTGTTTGTCTGACCAAAATTCTAACCCATTTTCATCTTTTCTGTCCAAAGGAATACTGAATAATAATTGTTTAGCCTTTCGGTTGAAAAACTTTTCGAAGATTAAACGCGAAGTTTGCAAACATTGGATCCAATTGTCACTTCTTTTGGCTCTTTTATTGAACCAATTTTCGAACTGAAAGAGCGAAAAAATAATGGTAATCTAGTTACATTTTAAATATTTTGAACCTTATTTTTGGACCACTGGACGCAGTGTTCTATCATTTGAGGGAATGATTTGAGGACACAAAGAGGATAATCAGGATCCGATGCGTCAGAATAAGTAAAATACGATTCAGTCAAATGTGGAACAATTGGCTGAATGTGAAACATGTGGCCATCGATTCCCACATCAATGAATGGTAAGCAATGGTTGAGACAAACTTTATTTAAAAAGCGTTTGGTTTCAATATTGTCGACCGCACTCATTATCACAGCTTTGGCTTTAGTCATATCCACAAAGAATTTAGTGCTGGCCTGTTGTGCTCGAGCACAAAACGCTTCCACACCGATCTCCTTATTCAAACTCAACACATATTCTTTGACGACATCACACTTCTTAAGTCCAATCTGTGATTCGTTGAATAAATTGTGTCTTAAATTATATTTATGGACGGAATCGCTGTCGATTAAAATCATGTTCTTGGCTCCAACTCTAACCAATTGTTTGACCATAGCAAAACCCAATGAACCCAATCCAATGACAACTACTGGTCTGTCGGTCGCAAACTTATACTCAACTGTTTGCGAATCAATTTTTTGGAAAAACATTTGATTTGATTGCTTTCGAGTACTTAAAAGCTGACCGCAAATCAAACCACAGATAATAGCCTCCAAAGAACTGGAAGAATGATTTTTTCCCACGAAAAAAGTGTCGGCCATTGTCTTCGAATAGTCATTGAATGATAAATGTCTAGCATTAGGTCCATAATCAGTGAACAAATAGGTAGATATCTGTCCAATGTTTGCGAATATTAACTATGATTTACAACCATTTGAAACAATTAAAAATTTATAAAATGAATGTAAAAATTACTCTTAAATTGTCATTTGTTTGGTTTATTCGGATTCTTTGGTTAAATTGTTTGATAGATGAAACGGAAGCCCCGATAATTACAATAGTATTCACTTGGATTAGCTCTTCGTCCGAAACGTAAAGTTCCTCAATTTGTGAGAAACACTTGCAAGTTACACTTCTGTCAACCTATCGAATTAATCTTTTTAAAAAAAGATCCTTGCAAAATCGCAAAAAAAATCTCACATCAAATTTGAGGTCATTTAAATGAGTTTTGATTTCGTCAATGAGTTGGCGATAATTGTTGTCCACAATAAACAATATGTTGGCCTTTGTTTCCATATTTGATCTTAAATTTGGTGACAATTGGAACAGATCTTCATTTGAAAGACTTAATTCATGTCTTTTTAATTGGAGTTCAAATCAATAAATTCAAAGACAACGTTACAAATGAATGATATGGAGTTTCAGCTGTCAATGCATTCAAAGGCATTCAAAGGGTTTTGATTTATCATTAAATTATAACGTCTTTAATGATAATTTTTTTATCTTGTTTTCACTATCATTTAATTGATTCTGAATAGTATTAAATGAGTAAAATAAAACATTTTCTTGGTTAAAAATAATAATATTAGACAAGTTAATAATTACTTAGAATAAAAATATGTTAATTTTAATGCTTTAATGAGTTGTTTGACTGGTATTTGAATAAAGCGCTTAAAAGGACTGACAAAACCATTTGAGTGCAAACAAAGGCAATGATTGGATGATTAGATTAGAGGCAAAAAGTAATCGTATTTTGATTTTGGCTCAAAAACAGTGTGTTTTGAATAAGTGTTTAATTTATGTGAAAACACTTTTCATTGCTTTTTAATCCACAGACGCAATGGTCGGAAGTCGAGCCTCTTCTCGTATCGCACAAAGACTTATAAAGCAAGAGCAGAATGATAGCATTGAAGATAATTCGGTTGTGACCCAGGATAAGAATGACCGAAATTTTTTGGGCGGTCAGCAAACAGCCGGTCAGTCGTCGACACCTCTTTTCGAAACCCCCAAAAAATCTTACAAAAGACACACAATCATCACTTCTTCGCCCTCTTCTGTTGAAGAAGAAGATGGCTTCGACGGTAACTCTGGTGAAGACATTGTCGAGGATGAGGAAGATGACGAGGAAGAGTTGATTGTTGCCACTCCTCTAAAGCGGAGGTCTGTCAAAGCTCTGAATCGGTTGCGCCGACAGAAGAGAGCCGATAGTCTTAATGAAGTGGACTCCGCCCGCAATAAATTAGACGACCTCTTGGCTCATATATCCAAAGGTGACTCTCAAGAAGAGGATGAATATGACGAAGACGACGAACAAACAGATTCTTCGCCACATATGAAGCGAAGGCGTCCCCACAAACAAAAAAAGTTTGCCTCAAATTCAGAAACAATAGATTTATTGCTTGAATTTTAATTTTTAGGGACAGAAAGGGTCTCAAAGAGGAGTCGTTCACAAAAACCTCGTCTTTTGTTCTGAAATTGTTTGACCGAAGCGTAGATTTGGCGCAATTCAGTTTCTCCACTGCCAGAGAGGACGCACCTCTATATCCTGTTTGTCGGTCTTGGATTAGGAACACCACTCAATTACCAAATCTGTACGAACCGACACCTAATGAAGAGTACAACGAAGACTTGGACGCCAGCGGTGGACCAATCGATGAAAAGCCTTCCGGAATATATCATTTGCCAAAACCATTGCCTAAACCTAAGGACAGTTCCGGAAATGAGATTGACTTAAGAATACCAGAATCGGTTCGCAACTATCAGAAGTCTGAATCTCAGGCCGACGTCGCCATAAATAGTTTGGTCGACGACAGCTTCAGTTCACTTCTGGCCCGAAATGTGTCGCATTGGAAACACGTCCGACAGGAATGGCATCACTCGTCGATGAAGAATGAGTTACGATATAAACACAGTTGTGATGTTTTGAAAGCCATGTTTGAGAAGTAAATGACATTCATTTTGGAAGTTATTTTCATTTTTTTAACAAAAAATTTATCTTTAGGTCAATGAATGGACAGACGGAACAATTCAAACCTCAGACAATTGACGCCACTATAAGTTCTTAAGTTAGCCTCAATTTTGTAACTAATTCCTGGACTTTGCATGAAATGAAAAGCGACTCACTTTTAGTTCAATTGTCGGCACAATTATAACATATTTTTATTATTTCCTACAAATAATACAAATTATAAATTGTTTTTAATTTTCATAAATATATATATAAATGAATTTTTAATTGTAATATAATTATATATTTCGGAAAAAATACATTTTTTGGTTTTTCATCAATAAATTGTAATCAAATAAATCTTTCATAAATCTCTCATATCTTTCTAGTTCTGGTCAATATTGTAAAGCAAGATCAATTAAACATGTTGAGTTCTACTATAGAGTATTTCCTATACATTAAATTTGATGATAGTTAAATATTAACTAGGCAGTTAATAGATATTTAAATTTATTCAATATCGATTAATTAATAATTATTATAATAATAATTAAAGAAATAAGTATTTTTTAATCTAGGTAAAAAAATTGATAAAATTGATAAAGACTGAATCAACAATATTAACGATTAACTAGATGATTTTGAAGACGAGTCGGTTAATAATATGTACTTGTCTATTTTACAATAAAAAGTGTGTTTTACAAAATAAATTAAAAACAATTAAATTTCGAGTAATTTGAGTGAAGAGTGAAGTCATTGAATGTCAACAGATTTCGCTGTAATTCAAAGTCCAATACAAACAGCAATGGATGTCATGCTTTGAATTGACCTTAACTTTGTACCCAATTTCAAACTAATCACTCGCCGGTCATTAGCAGTGAGTTTACCGATAAAACTGGAAATATAATAATGGGAATCAACTCCAGCACCAGAAGAGTGACTGTTGTTAATGACAATCAGTCGGGAGTTATTCGGGTTTGTCATACAATTCAACCAATTTGTCCAAAATTCACAATCAATCCATTTCTCACAGATATCTGAATCAGTGGTTCAAAAGTTAGGCCAAACTCAGCAATTAAAACAACAACAGACCTCTGAGAGTCAGCCCACAGCAGATGAGTCCACTCAAAGATCACATCAAACGATAACACAAACACAACCACAACAACAACAGATTCATCCAAATGTAATTAAAATCAATTGTCAATCACTTGATCTGTTCTTCGACTTTAATTTTGGTTTGTTTTTAGAGCAATGAATTAGTTTATGGAATACCGACTTCGCCGACTATACGCGAAGAATACCAGAATCAGATCCAAAAGATGGAGAAGTCTTATAAGTCACAAATCGACGAATTGCAGAAACAGAACCGCCAGTTATGGCGAACGGCAAACGACAAACTGTCGGCCAATATATCTGATGTCGAAAAACATTTGATTAAAACCAAATGCGAACCCATTTGTAGGGAAACCTCGAAAATTGTTGTGGACTGCCTTCAGAGCCACAAAACGCAACCATTGAAGTGTTCCAAAGAAGTCCGAAGTTTTGTCGATTGTGTACATGAAGTGAGAAAAGGTGTTCTCAACAAAGGCGTCGACCAATGATTATCCTTGTCTTTAGAGTTTTGTTCCAATCTTTGTCTTCATTTAATTGCAATCTATAGTAGAGTTGACTCAATTTGACATTAATTTTACTTTAATTTGAGTTTAATATTAAAATTATTATTATTATAATTATTAGGAATTTTAATCCAATTATAATTTGATTTCTTAAATAAAATAGATTTTCAAATGATTTCGATTTATATACTAATTCTCACTTCAATGCAATATAAGTGAATTCAGTAAATATTCTGTGAAATGAACACAAATCTATTCTAAATTTTATTGTATTATTTGGTATGTTGATCACCTAGCTCATCCCATCCTATGTTCGATATATAGAATATTCACAGTGTTAGGTTCACTGATACAAAAGTTCCTGAAGCTTGGGGTAAAAATTTCTAATTGGCAATCTCACAATACTCTACAATAATTGCAGCAATGCTTTGAATACAAATACAATCGAACCTCGATTTAAGAGAATTGGTGTGGCCAAAATTATTCCCTTAAATCAAATTTCTCTTATATCAAAACTCAACAAAAAATGAATTTATAAGAAGTAATTAATTATAATTATATGATAGATATGTAATAATGTCTATGTTGAGATATGTAATTATTTTAAACTATTTTAATTCATTATTTCTATTGAATAGATGTTTATCTCTAATTTGTTAATCAGTCAAAAGAAGTTTTCAAACCATTACTTACAAATGCAGTATAAATCTAATCCTTGTTTTTTGCCCACATTTTTATTTACAATATTGTCTTAGTAGCAGACAATATGTTCACCAAATGAAATGAAACAAAACTAGCTTTGGATCAAATTAATAAA
>JAQGCS010000310.1:0-26123 GCA_034702105.1 Fuscozetes fuscipes
AGCTAGTGCTGCGCACTAGCGCTACCCATCAAGTCCCCACCCGCCTCCTTGAGCTAGTGCTGCGCACTAGCGCTACCCATCAAGTCCCCACCAGCCTCTTTGAGCGTTTCGAGAATCATGTAATAATGGGTTATTTTCTTCTTATTATTTGTATTCTGTTGAATATCAATGACTTCAATATCACGTGACTTCACAAACCAATCACAACACAAACACATATAGAGATACAAATTTTTTTCTAACATTTTGAATCTAATAAAATATATTTTCAGCTTGTCACAATAAGTGTCACATCCTTTGAACAAATACTGTATTTATTATTAAAAATCATTTGTAAAAATAATTTTATTATTACTAAATGACACAGCTGATAAAATTGTTTTCAATTATTTATCTTATAAATTTGAGTACAAATTTTATCTTTATACTTGACAAAAGAACCTTGGAACATTACTTATAAGGTATTGATATAAATTTTATTTCACTTATTATTTAATACATTTATTGAATTTTTTATTTACTTGATAATATTGATTTTAATTAAAATGAAAATATGTAAGGATATCTACTCGATTTTTTTTAAACTAGCCATACACTTTTAATTTATTACAATTCATATGAATAATAATAAATTCCATACACAAAATAGACCTGTCTCTTGTCTTGCTCTTATCTATTGAGTGGAACGGTATGTTGGCACTCATCGGCCATAAGGACGATGAGGTAAACCATTATTTCAGGCGAACGGATGGCATCACCTCAGGTGACGGCGGGTGGTCTATACCTCTGAGTGACAAGAGAACAATTTGGTTGTTCGGGGACAGTCATTACAATGACTTTTCAGCAAAGGATGGTACACAGCCATGTCTTTTCCAGGTTAAATTATTTTAATATATTTATTTATTTTATATAAACAGTCAATTTTTAAAAACTGTAATTTAGTGTTGATATACATTTTAAATTTGCAAGGTAAAAATATTTAAGTTAAGTGGAGAAAGCAACGCCCAAGATTTTCAAATTTAACAAATCAAGCTTGAAATTTTCCCTTATTACCTTGTTAAATTATAAAAGTTTATTTCAATTGTGTCGTAAAGTAATTATTTAAAAATTTATCATTAACATAATTATTTTTCATTCGCCTTGTTGATTAATATATAATTTTTAGGCTCGTAACTCAGCAATGGTTCAGCCAATAAATGATTGGACACAAAACAACACCAAAACCCTTGTGGGTGCCCCTACTCCTTTTAAGTCCCTCTTCAAATGCGTGGACGATAAGGACCGGTTCTATTGGACCGGACAAGGAATACAGATTGGAGAGACTGCTTATGTGTTTCTTGCTGAACTTGAAAATACTAAAGCAGGTGGAAATCTAGGCTTCAAATCAACAGGCAATAATTACTGGGGCAAATTAGATGTCAAGACACTAAAGGTCACCGGGTATACAAAATTACAATCGTTTAATGGGATGGGCTTTGGACAGGGGTTTGTCACTAATGGCGACGACTATATCTATAATTACGGCCAGAAAAGCAACGGGCAGATTTTGGGAGCAAGCCTCTATGTTGCTAGATTCCATAAAAATGAAGCTGAGCTCAATAAGTGGGAGTTTTGGAACGGTAGCAAGTGGGTTACAGATGTCAAGGCTGCTCATCCAGTCCTAGATGAATCAGGTGATCCAGGAAGATCTGTTGCCAAAGTTGGAAACAAAATTATAGTTTTGAGCACAGAGTTCAGCATTCAATGTGATCAGGGTCATCACATCTTTGCTCGACACAGTGATAATATCACAGGTCCTTTTACTGCTAAGAAGGCCATTCATAGCATTGATGAGGCAAAGGAGGACAACCACTACCCGTTCTTCTATATGGCTATCGGTCACCCTGAGTCAATTAATTCCAAGAACGAATTACTGATCACTTACAGTATCAACGATTACGGACCTTGTCTTAAAGGTTGCCCCAATGGACGATTGAATCCGGATCATTATCGCCTCCGAGGTGTAAGAGTTAATGTAGATGATTTGTTGAAGGTGTAATAAATTTATTGAATATTGTTAACTTGGAAATTTTTACATTAAAATTTAATATAAATCATTTTTAAAGAGTTTTAAAGTCTAATTCATTTATTTCCTATTCAGTAAGATTATTTAAATTTTGCATTAAGGTAAATTCATCGTATTCCTAGCATTTGAGAATTTACATAAAATGCCAAAATTCTATTGTTCTTGCTCATCACATTATTTTTAGAAATTATATTAAATTTCCAAGTTTTATTTAATTTTATCCTTGTTTATAATTTATTAGAAAAATAAATTCTATATTTTCGAAACAATCTAATTTAATAGGCAAGGGGTTCTAGGGGAGTTGGAGAGTTTGACAAAAGAAATTGATTGGTGATAGTGCCATGGTGATCTGTGACATTGATTTTTCTGAGGTAGTTCCAGATGGGTTAAAGTGGTTTTAAAGTGTCTTGATCATTATTTTTGGACAGTACATCCAATATGGAACATTTTGCTTATGACTCCTATTAATTATTTATTTAAATGTATAAGCAAATGTGCGTAAATAATTATCCAAGTTCTTTAGAATTTGCTGTTAAATCAATATTTGTCACCATGGTAATTATTTGGGAGAATAACAGAATAATTGCTTTTTAATTATGAAATTATTTTAATCGAAACAGGCTCGTACAAAAAAAACCACAAGATCACAAGGTTGAGGTATAATGGCGACAAGCAAGATAAAAAATTTATTTCAAGTGATTTTTGCAAAAATTTGTTTTATCTGTCTCACTTATCAATTTCACGAATTGTGGCTCCAATATATGTCCGGTAAAACAATGGTCAGCATAACTATTGGACGGGTATATAAGGAAAGTGTACCTGCAATTACAATATGCTATCCCTATGCCATTTCACTGGAAAGAGTTGTAAAGACCTTTCCTCAATATGAAGGCAAATACAAAAGGTACAAGGATATTATCAAAATGGATCCTTATGGTAAAGACATCCAACCATTAATTAGAGAGATGGATCAAATTTACCGAGATATTGTATTTGATAGTCATTATAAAATTATCTCAATGAATATTGTGCAAGCTCATAATTTGTCAATACAATATGATGCAATTGAAATTCAAATTGTTGGAGGGGCATATGGACCAAGCGGTGACAAAAAATTTACACTCTATTCAGGTGGTGCTCAGCGACCAGTTGAAAGTTACCTTGTAAAATTTGCGGACAAAAGGATTAGAAAATGCTTTACCTATTTCAGTTTTATGAACACTTACTGGAGGACTCATAAAATGACCCTCAATCGAATATATTTATTTATTGAACAAAAATATTCTTGGATTCACCCTCATTCATTTGGAAAACCTCAAATTTACCTTCATTCTCCAAATGATTTCCTGGATTTTTCTGATGAAGAGGTTTCTTCAGTAAACTATGAAAAAGTTGACCTAGATGCTGATATACAAATCACATTCTTACAAATATCAAGCGAACAATTGGGAAAGGGTTATGACACGAACTGTAAAATATATGACCTTGATTATAAATTTGGAAACTTCAATACGAGATCTGACTGTTTGTTGAATTGTTATACAAACAAATTCTATGAGATGTTCATAGATTCAAAAGTAGCAAGGCGTTGGAATTTAACTTTGATTTCCAATAACATGTTTCTACCTTATCTCTTGGTCCGACCATTTCATTTCGAGTCGAATAAGACCTTGATTGAAATTTTTCCTCTCATCTTGTATGACAGCGAATATTGGCAAAAGTGTCTTGATGCTATTCAATCATTTGATGAAGCTCAAATTAAATTGCAATGCTTGGATATATGCCGACCAAATTGTGAAACTAAAATATACTTAACCAGCACTAAAATTTTCAAAGAAGGTTCATTTGAAAATAGCAATTATACAAAAACAACCAAGATAATTATAAATCACAATTCATTACCTGATATTCATATCAAACATATGCCCGAAATATCATTCATTGGATTCGTGTGTAGTTTTGGTGGACTAATAGGAATGTGGTTTGGTTTAAGTGTGTGGGTCATTTTTGATAACTTTATTGAGCATGCTGTTCAAATAATTAAAAAGCTCAAATCAAAACTCATTAATTACTCTCCAGTTAGTTACAACGTAAATATTATCCAGAATATAAACAAAACGATTAGGATATTCGTAAATAAAAACAAAAAAGTTAGTTTTAGAAATTGTAAACGAGATAACCATCTATGAAATTATTATCTTGTTACTTCTTTTGTTATAATAAAATATCAGAAATGTGTTAAATTTACAAAGTTTTAGCATCAAGTTAATAATTAAATTTAACGGTAGTATGAATTAGGTTTGAAGTGAACTTGTTTAAATCTGAGAAACAAATTTATAGAAAGTGGATTTTAAATTCAAGATTATGATCATTCGGGATAATGATTGGATTCGGAATAAAGCAATTAGACTTGGTCAACCGATATGGGAATAGATTTCTGTCTAATATAAAAAATACTTTCGCTGTAATCAAATACCTTTCTTTTTGACTCAAATATGTTTTAGATTTGCTTATATATAGATTACAAGTCGTTTCCCATTAGTTGCGTTTACACAACTTTGAGCACTAATACAAACATATTTGACTCAAATAGAGAGGTATTTATCTATAAGTGATATGTTTTATGTAAACGATTTAAAAATTTTATTTTCAATTATTTTATTAGATTTTTACAATTAAAATAATCCTAATAATGACTACATTATCCTTGTGGAAAGACCTTCAAAGAGATAGGTGAGTTGAAGATAAGGCGTCTTCCACTACCCGACCAGACAATGGTTCACCCAGATATTGAGTGGCTAAGAAATGAGTACAATAATTGGTCGAAACAGTTTCCATCGACTCATACCAGAATCAATGGGCTCTTGGTGATCTGGATGGCTCGCATTTATTACAAATGCATTTCAAAAGTAAGGCTTTTAGATCTCACCAAAGCAATTGAGATCACACTTTATATAGGCTATTTATTACCGGCGCGTAAGGAGAGGTCGGCTGAAACAGCACAGGAGTTGGTGGAAAGGCTATTGAGGGCTTTAAAGAATGAAAATGTGAAGAGAATTTTGAACCAGGTAGAGCACACAAGTTAAATAATTATATTTTAATTTTTTACTTTGTATTATAGGTGAAAGACTAATCAAAAATTTGATGCCTTTGAAAGTAAACTTGATTAATGGTAATGGGATATTATGGTGACGCTCTTGGAAAAAACTTTCCAATATCATCTTGATATTCATTGCAATTACTGGCTTAAAGGTCAGTTTCTCCCCTTGGCAGAATATGTGATAAAGAGGACACATGAATCATGTAATTAATGCCATGATTGAGCTTGAATAAATTTTAATAAATAATTTTCTAGTTTTCTAGTTGCGCAATATTTTATATTCTTGGCGGAATACGCTGTCAACTATCAAATGCAGAGCACTGTTCGTAACAGTGAACAGGTAAACTCATTCCTCCAAACGATGTATGAGTTGGCACTGGCTGGGGATGACTTCTATATGTCCAAGATGAAGATCATGAGCAACGATATAACTACTCGTATAGTATGTTTGCTCAACGAGAAGAAGTGTTCTCTTCAGGAGGCGTTTGACAATCAGTTCCAGTACTCAATGAATTTATACAAACAGTGCACTGAATTGCGGAACAAAGTTATGGCCGACTTTGAGGATGAAAAAGAAAAGTTGAGCCCTTGGATCGAAATCACATTCACTGTTCACTCGGTATTCCCAGTCTTGGCGGTGGATCAAGACATCAAGGTCAATGACGACAATACTTTGCAATCAGTCAAATGGGATAAGCTCTACACCGACTTACTTTTCAAAGATGGCACATCTGTTGATCCCTGGGATCTTTAGATACTTAAATAAATATTTTATTTTAAATTAAACAGTATAAATTTGAAATAAATTTTATGTTCACAATAATAGGAGTATAATTACCTTTTACATATGATATTATTGTTAGTTATACTCGAAAGGAATTTAACCAATTTTCAATACAAAATTCCAAAATGTTGCAGCTAATTTCTGTTTTCTATTCGAGATAAGTCTAAAATTAGCTTAAAGGGAATTGTTTAAGATTTTTGAACTGGTCATTTAATTGTAGATAAACATAAAGAAATGAAAAATAAAATTGATCATCTTTTTAAATTTGAATTTATTACAATTTTATACATTTAAATATTTGAGTAACAAGATGAGTTTAATAATAATCTTTATAATTCAAAGATAACAAGGATTTGAAGGCATTTATAATATCAAAATCACATTAGAGTTCACAACATTATGGTTAGAATTAACAAATATTTGCTCAGGTGAGATCAATATAGCAATTTTGCAAGTTATGAAAATGTAGAACAATTTTCTGAGATCTACTGGATAGTTTACACTCTTTTGAGTCAACCAAAGTGATTTAATTAGAATCACAATTTTTGCCGAGGATGCATGATAAATAGATTATCCAAAGTCATATTTTATGCAAAATTACAAAATCAATTGTTCTTGATTAATTCATAAAATTAAACCATATTTAGTATTATATCATTTAATTTTAAATAAGATAACATTTGATTAATTAATAACAGTTTTATAGATTATATTGAGTTTTGATAACATTTTATAAATATTTAAATAAATTACAGTTTATTATAATTATTAAATTGAATTTCTTGTTATTAGGTTTCATATATTAAATTCATTTTCATTTTAAAGTGACCCAGGAATGAACAAGGTCCTCGACCAAAATATTAGCAGGTGTATTTTGCTGGCTTATCAGAAAAATGAAAAGAGCGAGAGGATAGTATACTTTGCCTCGAATCTTGGGAGGGCGTCCGCTCGAGCTCTAAAACTAGGGGTTATTTGGGCATTACACTTTTGCCCATTCCTGGATGAAACCCTAATTCAAATAAATTCTCGGTTATTTTATTATAAGGAATATTAACAATTGGACTAGATCATAATTTGGAACAATCACGTTTCATCCAAAACCTCTTCATTTTGGTCGTCACTCAGGAGTGCATTGACTTTCATGACTTCGTCGGAATCAGTCAACGCCTGTTTCCCTAAATACCTCTCTCTTTTGATTTTGTGTTCCACGGTTTTAGGTATGTCCGGCACCAGTAGATCAATGAGTCGGCATATGCTGAACACCAAGTGCTCGAACACCACTATGAAAGCCAAGCGTACAAACATTAGCTTCCAGTAGAATATGGTTCTGTGTCCCTCCGGGTCCCTGAAGTCGCGGTAACGACAGGTCTGGTTCATTGTTCCATTGGGCGATACGGCCAGAGTGTAGTTAATATACCCGGAAAGGGATGAGTCGTAGTCGTTGTTTGAACCGAATTCGTAGTGATATAAGAGTTTTGGTAAGAAGTCTGACGTGAATGCAATGAGAAATGCCTGTAATTAACCATGAGCAAATTTATTAATTGAAAATTAGTAAAAGGTTTAGTTTTCATATTCTCATATTCAAAATATTTGAGGGATCTTTTCCAACATATTTATAAGAAAAGAAACTTGATTATTTTAATAAAGTCTTGCTTAAAAATTACAGCTTAAAATTACATTATATGGATTTTAAACAGCTTGCTAACAAATTTAACACTAGAGATAGCATGAATGCTCAAGGTCGACGGCTCTAGAGGATGCTTAGCCCAAAGGAAGACTGCAACATATTTATAAGAAAATAAACTTGATTATTGTAATAAAGTCATACTTAAAAATTACCACTTTAAGTGGTTTTATACAACTTGCTGACAAATTAAACAATAGAGATAGATAAATTAATTTGGACTGATTGATTATTCTTAATTGGAATAGAACAAGTAAGACTCAACTATTGGAACTGTAATTAATAAAGTGTGACTTGATCTTATATTTTCAAAAGGTTTATTTCCAAGTTAAATGATAAAAATGATCTTATTTGAACCCTTTACCAGAATAAATAAAACGAAATTGTCATCTAATTTAAACTAACTCTTGTAGTTTATGTTACAGTTTATAATTATTCTTGCATAATTAATATTCTTTAAATTATATGCTTTTAAAAGTTAAAATTAATCTTTATACTTAACAATATAATGTTCACAAATTAATTAACTTGGATTCTTTTAATAAATTAATCTATACTTACATTACTTATAACAGCAAAGTGTGAGAGAAAGTTGAGTATTGAGAACCAGACTCCTATATTACGGGCCCTCTCGGGAATGGGTCGCTTCGTATGACAGACCAGTTTGTGTGCGTCCAGTCGTATCTCAAACCAGTTGTTAATCAGTGCAAAGAATGGCGCCAAAGGAAACGCCGCCACAAATATTGTTATGAAACCAAATTGTAGTATCATTTCCAGGTATTCCTCGAACAGTCCCTCATATGGTATGAGTCGGAAGTCTTGCTCCCAACGGGTCAGACCTCTGTTCCTGTGTTCGATATTAGTTTGCTTTCTGTGATACCACGACTGGAGTTTTGGTAAAAATATTTCTCTGCAATTGTTTATCACTTGTTTGCCGATCATTATTATCGCCAACTGTTGGGTCAGTTCCATAAGACAGCCATAATTACTGCACTAGTTTGTGAAAAATAAATGTTAAAGGTGATTTAATTATGACAATTTGTTTTATCAACATAAACTCCTAAATAATATAATTTTGATGAAAATAATTATTTATTACCAAGATACAGTAAAACCTCTCAATAGATACCCACTAAATAATGACAATTTTGATTAAGGCAAAGACTGTCGTAACTTATAGCATGTAATTTCACCTTTCATTAAGAGAAAACGTTTCTTATCTGGAGATTTTACTGTATTTTTATGATCAAAAATTTGAATTTTTACAAGATAATTAATTGAAATGCTTGTATAACTCACGTCTTCATTCCTAAGTCCCAGTAGTTTTCCATAGTTTCCTGGTCTGCCCACAAACCTCCCTTTGAAAAATGCGATGTAGAATATTGAAGAATAAAAATTGAAGAATTGGAACAGGAACACTTTGAATGCTAATTGATTATCAAATTCGGATTGTGTGCGGTGCATTTCTAAAAAGTTACAAAATTAATATCCATCTAGATCAATACAAAATTATGAACTCTCACCCCATTCAGTGAGTCTGTAGGCGAGCTTTTCATACACCCGTCCCAATAGCATAATAAATATGAGATTAACGAAAGCACCGGAAGAGGTGGCGATTAGTGACGCAATAGGTCTGACCTCTTGTGTTTGGAACGAATGGGTCGACACTAATATTATTCGGTATATAATGACAGCTAACATGAATATCAATACTAACATCAGCTGAAAAGGAAGGAAAGGGTTTACACATTTATTTGATTCTAGCATTTAATGAAAGAGTTTAATGAAATAAAAGATAAATACCATTAATATTATAGTCATATATCCGGCAGTCATTCGAAGGCATCGAATCCTATGCGGAAACGACGGCTCCTTATGACCGGTGATTGGGTTCCGCTCGAGATATGGAGCTCTGGCACTGAAATGTGGTCGCGGTCTCTGTTATTAATTTTACACTGGTTAAATTTCTGTCTAGATAAAATAACTATTTGTTTGACTGACCTCTTCCTCCTCGCAATCAATGGTGTCCCAGTGGTGTGCGAGTGAAGCACTTTTTCTTTTCCAGTACTCTAGGAATGCAACAGCTATAAAGATGGACAAGATTAATTATCGCTTTGATTAATTATTTAAGAGCACAGGTGTAGTACTGACCCCAAAACGATATAAAAATAGCGTAGAAAACAGTTCCCGAGTGATCGAACATTACGGACAGTCGAGAGTAGAGACATATTTCACTCAAATGCCAGTACTGACAGCCCTGAGTCTCATCACATGTGGGACACATCAGGAATTTATCTCCACTCGAGCACACCTCTCTCCTAAAAATTGATAAGAAAATTAACCAAATTATTATTTGTTTTAACTAGATAAGGTGCTAACATGATTATAAACAAAAATTGCAACTGTCTAAATGTCAAAAATTTAGAAATTGCGCAAAATAAATTTTTCTAATTTGATAAATTGAAATTGACAAATCAACATGTCGATTTTTTCATTCGTACAAATATTTTATACAAAACAAAATGCCCAAGTGGTAAAAGGCCAATTAAAAAGAGCAGACATAGACCATTAATTTATATCATGTTTGCTACCCAAGTTACAGTTTATAGAATCAAGGTCAGAATTAAAATATTGAAGAAATTACTGACCAATATTATCTACATTTTGCCATCATCTAGCTTTTGTAATATAAATCATTCTAAATGTTAAAACAATTACTTAAATTATGTAGCAGGGTCACTAACATATTTTAATGTGTTGATCTACAATTGTATAAGTCTCAGTACTTAGCTAAATGACGTTTAGAATATGAAAGCATGAGTTGCTTTAAGCTAGGCAAGTTATATAAATTGATAATTACTATGTACTGTGAAATTTAAATATTTTTTTATGAGTTCAGGGTTTCCGGACAATAATACAGACTTGGTCAAAAATTTAAATAAATAATTTTGAAGAAAAGTTACAGGTTAATATATTAATATATAATATAATATAATTGATATAAAATAAAATATGACAATATTTAAAACTTACGAGGGTTTATCACTGTTTATGCTGAACAATCCGTATAAGAATACAAGTATGCCTACAATGGATGCTGGCACTAACCAACCAGTGTAAAAACCTAGAAAAATATTCAATGAGCTTCATTCAAATTCTTTGATTACAACTCACCTAGCCAAGCAAAATAAATGGCAATCTTTTCACCGAAGTATTCGCGAATATGATCGAGGGGTTGATATTTGTACCATTTTGACCACTGCGCCCAATAGTGGTACAGAATCTGTCGTTTGTTGTAATGCTGTGCTTCTGTCATATGGTTTGGACACTCGTATTGACCCTAAAAGGCATATAAATAAATATGTCTTATAATCGATTCTTAACATTACTTTAGGCAAGATGCATTTTGTCATGTTTAGAAAGATCATTTTATTGATTTTCAAATTATAAGGATGACTTGTGGGATAGCAAGTTAAATTCTTAAAGTAGAAATTTATGGTGCTTATGATATATGATACGCTCTAGGTAGTTTGCATTATACGAGGTAAAATCAACTCAAACCAAGAGCGCAATTATCGTTAAGAAGTGGCTTTTGATTTGTTTGATCTCTCATTCAATACACTCGAGATTTTAATAAGAATTTATTGGATAAACCTATACGAGGTATATACAAGATGTTCCTAATAAATCATCAAGGTAAGTAAATTATAGAGACTTCAATTTAACGTCGCTAATGAGACGGGCAAAGCGTTATAGTTAATCAAATCAATTATTTTGATGATATAACACAATTTAGGACAATTAAATGAAATCTGATAAAGATAGCCTTGATCATGTTACAAGATCAATTTGAAGAGCACTCACATCGTGCAGAGGAAACGATGCGATGAATATTTGCTGTTCGATGAGTCGATCGATTCCTATTTGTGCTAAACTTCTTTTGCCGAAAGCCGTCGTCTGAAGGATTTGATGCACGACTCGAATGCGTTCTGTTGTCGTAAAGAAGTCCTCCTTTTCATCGCTTCCTATTAATTGAAAGCACAGCCATAAGGGAACAGACGGACAATGAAAACATGAGGTCATTTTGTTTTGGCAATTTCATAACACATTCTATGGTTGTGTAACTATACTAGGTTATTTAGATAACTCATATACTCTAGAGGTTGGCTACCACTGTATTGGACTAAATAAGAAGAAGTATAAAGATATTGAAAATATTGCTAGATCACAATATATGCCATGCCTTGAATATGTTTTCTTTCATTTTGTAGCTTATAATCCTTGAATATTTTCAATATGTATTACTGATGACATCAAACTCAATGATGTGCAAAGGTACTTTAAAATATAAAGTTTAAAAGAGAACTGACAAATGAGCTAGAAAAATTAAATCACATGAGATTTAGAATCAATTGTTATTCGAAATATATGAAAATATCTAAAGTTGTTTATCTCCTTCATAAAGTCGATGATCTTGGGCAACCCTGCAATATTATCATTATTATTAAACTATTAAGAAAATAGTTTCCAATCATGGTATTACAAATTGAACATTCTCAATTAAATGATTATTATTATTAATATTTAATATTAGTTCAATTTGTTGTATTTTCAGGCTTTTAAGAATTAATTAAATTACCTATATAATTTCTGATTTTTTTGTCAATTTGAATTTGACAAGCTTGTATTTGCTAAAATATCTATACTAGAATGATTCATGAGTTGGAAATTGTTTAGCGAACATGTCCTTGGTTATTGTGTAGCAACACAATGAACAAGAATAAAAGGATCACTCGTTTTGTTAACGAATCAAAAGAAATAAACTCTTTGTTGTTATCACTAATGAATGAACAGAACAGAATAAAAGGGATTACCTAAAAATCGATCCAATTTGGACTTCTTGAAAGGACAGGTATAGTAGTCGAGTGGTTTGTTGGGCACAAACTCATACATAGGATTCTTGACGCTAAGGAACCGGAATAAACTGTCGGTCCAGTTATCCGACTCATTGGGCAGTGACTGAAGCGGTGATCTGAAGCTGAGCTGTTCCGCATAGTTGCACAGCACAGGGAATGGGGCGTACAGTTTGACAAAGTGTAGAAATTTGTCGCCCGACTGGTGTTTGTCAACGGAGGCTGACCTCAACGGTACGATTTCCTCCTCTATTTCGAGGCCCGACAGACGTATATTATTGATGTATTTGTCGCGATATGCGACGGATTTACCGCTTCTTGTCTGAGAACTTTCCTCGAATACCAGGATATAGTCTGAAATATAAAATTTTAATATATTTTGTGCCCTGTTAGAATGTTTATAAAAGATACACCAAGCGAAATTAAATTAAACAAATTCACGATGAATTATCAAGAGAATATACTTTATTTCGACAATTGTTTAAATATTTAAAAATACCAAGTTATGTTAAATATTTGAATAGAGTACTCCTAACCACTGTAGACCAATGTTCTCAATCACATACACTCGAACCTCTCAGTTGTGAAGTAACATTTTTACCTAGAACCACCTAACAACAGGGAGACTACACAACAAGGAATAGTCATAAATTCTTATACAAATCAAATTCTGAAGTTTAATTAGTAACTTAATTAATAGTTTTACCTATTTATTAGTTAGGTTTAATAACTACTACACTATCTAGTTGAGTTTAGAACATATGTAAAATATTTTATTATAATTATCTGAAAAATTCACTAAAAACATGACAACAGAGAAAGATGTGAACCATTTTCGTCACATCTAATGCCTAACAACTGGGAAAATGTGCAACAGGGAGATTATGGTTCACAACAGGGTGAGATTTTTAACATAAGTGCTATGAGTGTTCCGCCAAATATGGTAAAAGTTATACACAACAGACAAATATAACAACACAGAGATTAACAATAGAGAGGTTAGAGTGTAATTTTGTTTAGTTAACATAAAAATTAACATGTTCACTATTGATGTGAACTCGAATAGAAACAAAGACTATCTGATCAATTCTTTTAATTTCTAATCATTACATTTTAGAGAAGTTATGCAAAGCACTGGTACATAGAGACTATTCCTAGAAGTGGGTGGATAACATTCCTGATAAGTTACAAATTGGTAGTCAGTAAAGAGTTGAATCATTTTAGCATAAAACGAGTTAAACACAGCATTATTGAATTGAAATAATGAAGCAGTCTTGAACCATAAAGCATTTCTCACAAATGTGATAGGTATTATTACATAAGTTTTGCAATATTTACAGTTTTTATAAAATTTATAAATAAGGTTTTTATTAAAAAAATTGTATTAGGTTCCTAAATTATAGTAACATATCAGATGACACATAAAAACTGGTCTCTATTTTGGCCTTTAGGTTCTGGGTGGCCTCTTTACTAAATAACCTTGATTATATGATTTTAAATTTTTTTGCAATTATTTTTTTGACCCTTTGTTATTGAATAATGTGTATTATGTTGATTTAACAGAATCTTATAATACAAAATTAAGCATGTTATCTTGTATAAATGTGTCATTTTGAAAATTGTAGCCATTATCTCACCTTGGTACAAACTAAAATTCATTATAACATCAAAAGTTTTATTCTAGAAACTAGCAAAGTTAATAAATTAAATTATTTTAAGTTAACCTAACACATTTGGGATTGGTTGGTAGTGATCATCCTAAACGCTACAATAGAAACCGGTTCTTTTGGACACCTTATACATACATACCTTATATAAATGAGTTATTTTATGAGAATTTTAATAATTAATTCTTAGAAATTTATGTATCATAACTAAAAAATATGTTAGGAAATCAATATTACAATACAGTTTATCCCTGGTGTTACGGCATAACAAAATGCAAATATAACATGCAGATTTAAATCGCACGGACTGTTTCTATGAGCTTTTTATGTTAAAATATACACTTAATACCAGAATTTGAATAACAGAATACAGAATTTACTTAATATCACTAACCATAGAAATAATGGCTGGCAAGAATATAAGAGATACACCAAGCGAAAATCAAATTAAGGAAAACTCAATTAGTTATCAAGAGAAAATTCTTCATTTTGACAATTTAAAACCGCCTAAATACTTGAAAGTGATACCAAGTTATTTTAAAATATTTGATTACATTTTACCAATAACTCTCTAATAGAGAACCAGGATAAAATGCATTAGGGCATAGCAAATTCTGTTATTTACAAGGATAAACTGTACTCTGTTTTAATCTTAATTTGATACTCTATTTAATTTTATATTTGCTATTATAGAATAATCTAGCTTATTATTTATTTACAGTTTCCTAGAACCGAATTGAATCTGAAACTTTGATTTATATCATTCTCTTAGAAATAGGATCTAGCAAAAATCCATTAGAAAATCAATATAACGAAATGAATTTCAATTCAACGGTAATTCAATATTTGCGATAAATGATTGAAAACGAAGTCTTTGTTATATTTGTTGAGAAAGAATCAAATATTTACCGATTTTTCGTTTTCCGTCACGAAATCTGATGCTGTCCTCCACTAGACTTTCAATTATATTTTCGCTTGGTGCTAAGCCATGTACTTCACTCTCACTCGACTCATCCACGTCTTTCTGTATGAATAAAGTTCAATATTTTAATTTAATTTTCAAGATCATCAGGGGGTTTTTATAGACATGATAATTAGATCATGACTCTTTTGAGAAATTCGATTTGATTAGCAAATAAATTACATTTTACTCCCTAGATAATTCTTATAAGAATAAGAGGCTTTCCTAGGATCTAGGAAGTAATTTGCTTCAGAATTGATTGAAGCACACCATAAATAAATCAGAGAAGAGTTATGTCAAACACAGATTCTATTCATAATTGCTTTTTATGCCACAACACAAACACGCAATATATATAAGCTTGGTAAAAATGAATCGCACATTTTCTGTATCAGGGATGCCCAAGCTCCACCGCTCTTGGAGGTAGATTTTCCAAAAATTAAAGGGGGTAGTTTTATGAAAAGTTGCTAAAAATTTTAGAAGAAATAAGCATATTTAAGGCTCTTTAAGCAAAAAAAAAGCCAAAATGGCAAAAACATTACGGAAGGACTAAGGTATTAAAATATTTGCCTCCTTGTTTTACACAGCTGAGATGGTAGGTTATATAACCTTTAATGTTAAATATTTTAAAATTTAGGAGGGGTATACCAAAATTTTCGACTCTACGTGGTAAGAGGACTCTACTCCCTTCCTTGGGCATCCCTGCTTTCTATATAGCTTATAATAATCCGTCAAAATCTTCTTATCTGTGTTTGATTGGTGTGAATGTGAAATAAATCTATTTTTAATAAAAATTTCATTCGTTTGAAAATCTTTAAAAATTCTTTTGATATTCAAAATTGAATTCTCGGAAAAGGCTTTGAAAGCCTTCACTGTTTCGAAATATTTTAAAAATTTTGTCAATTCCCGAGAAAATGGAATTTATTCTGTTTTGCTGTCTGTCCTTAATTTGAATTCATTGTAAATTCCATTTTCAATAAATGTATCTAGAATGATTTATGAATTTATTACATCAATTCTGTGAATGTAAGCTTTCATGTGTGCTTTTACAAAAATTGCAAGGGGACCTTTATGCAATTTATATTACTAAAATCAGGGATTCAGAAAGGGGTTGCCAATCCAAGAACACTGAAGTGCTGATTGAGGTAACCCCCCCTTGGACAAATGATCAAACACAGAAAGAGATCAATCATTTTGATTCTAACATTAAACTGTATTTTATGATAAATTAGGATAATATTACTATATTTACGCCAATTTAGCCTATTTTTGCCTATTTTGGGAATGAATAGAGTTACAAAATGGCGCGCCTGTCGAACCTAGTTAAAAATCTAGCATAAAAGAAACTAAGTTTATTAAATTGTATGACATATATTTGAATTTATTGTTTTGACCTCTGTTCATTAAATAACTTTGTAATAATCAAAATGATACTTATATAGTTTATTTCCATTTGAACCAAGAACAACAGAAGTCAATGAAGTTCAAAAAGCTTTCAACTTTTATATTTTATAATTACCAAAATTTAAATCTTTGCTCACTTACTAAATGAGCTAGGTAAAAATAACATTTCTTAAGCTATTTTTTATATTAATTATAAAACTGTAATCAATTAAATTTATTGCAAACAACGTATTTATAACTCAGAGCATTATTCTTAAGTGTTCCGATGTCCATGGTAAGATACAGTCAGTTTAGATACTCTTAGTAAGTTTGAGCACACGCTCGCTCGAACGGAGGTCTTGAACTACGTGCTAAAAAGAAACTCTCTATGGTACAAATATGACCACACTTTTCAAATTTTATTCATTTAATTAATTTATTTTAATTGAATTTGAATATGCTTGATTAAATAAGCAGAACATTTATTAAATTTTTCTCTTGGCACTATTAAAAAGATAACATAACACAATTGCGTTTATAATTATTTTTAGCCTATTTTAATTTAACATAAATTATTTAAGACAAAAATTTTATGCGCACTGCCTCCATTCCTAACAGAAACCTAGTTTATTAAAAATATATCACCTGTAACACTTAAATGACATTTTCTCATTAATAATTTCTAACGACTTCTAGAATGCCATGTATTAGGTGAAATCTATTGGTAAACTTGGAGAAACAATAACAAAACAAGACCATTCAACATCATTTAGTGTATGTCAATCTTGGTCAAGTTTTTATACATTTTCATTTGCCGCCTGTAACTATTTTCTATTTAATATTATTTACCTTTCTCCTATTAATAATTCTTATTGATGGCTAAAATGCTATCAACTTAATGAAACCTTATGCTCTGGTAAACTTTTATTTATCTAGAACATGTCTAGACAAGCGCTAAAAGTTATATTAAGTATAAACAAGTATAAACAGGTAAAAAGAACAACTAGCTACTTACTGTCTTAGGCAGCATAACCTGTGACTCTGCATCGCCCGATGATATCGATCCATATGAATGCAAACCAGTCTTTCCATTCAATTCATACTTTTCCACATATCGACCCAAAGGCATACCTTTCAGATACCAGTGCTGTACACGACTTCACACAAATTTGGTAACAAATTCATTGATTTCATCCCACATTTCATTCAATTTTGGGATTTTATTTCTGTTGTAATAGAAATTGAGATCAAAATTATGTTGAATTTGGTTTTGCATCAAAACATTCATTCAATACGAATATGGATTTCTTTGAATATATATTGTATTGATTTTTGTGCTCATATTTCTCATCATAAAATTACATTGCTTATTTCAAACGATATAAAAGTTTAAATTTTTAATAGATGTTTTATTGCTCCCTTGAAATATAATGGACTATTAAGTTATTTGCCATAAATAAAAATGATTAAACTTGGCCATTAGTTTGCAAAATTTTAATAAATATTAACCGCAGCCCAAACAGAAAAATAGGAAATTCTTTATTAATTCAAGTAACTATTTGGTATTTGCTGGTTAATAAAAAGTTTTAATCTTTTGGATGTAAAAATGCTTTAGATCATTTTTCATAACACTCTTGCCTATTCCAGAAAAAAGAATCTATATTGATTTTTGTTGATGTTTTTTATTATAAATGAACATTGTTGTTTAAAAATATTATTTTGAATTTTAAATGCAGTTTTTATGACTCCCTGGACAGATTTAAAAAGCAACCTAATGAATCTCTAAAGCAATTCAAACAAAGTATTAGTAAATCCATTGTGCATGATAAATGAAAAAAATCATTAGCTGGAACACTGATGGAAGAATTGGAACTACTTTAATTAGAACTTCAATAAGATCTTGGCCATTTCACTGGTTAATATCAAATAGTAACAAATGCCTCAGTAATGAAAATGCTAGAGTATTATAAAATAAATTTAAACTTATTTTAATTTATTCTATGAATTCATTTCAAATGTTAATAACAATTATATCAAATACATAAAAAATTCCCATGATGAGTATGAATAGTAATTTGCGTCAATACTAATGACAACCTCCTAAATGATTCAATTAGCTCTTGGGCATTTAGCTGATTGAAATTATATGACTGCATTTGAAATGATTGGTTACTATCGAATAGAATCTCATAATAGCTTTCATTTATTCTTATAATAGATTTAATGTCTTATGTAATGAACAAAACCATTGATTTTATTGAAGAGTTTGTCATTTGATTGGAGACAACGAAAACATTTGGCGAAAGAAAATATATTTTTGTTTCAATTATTTTCACTGAAATAACGATCAGTTGTTTGCGATTCGACTCTTAGTTCTCATTAAATAATTTTGATTTCCTTTTACTTTTGGCCGCAATTAAACTGAAACCTATTCTAGCAAATTAGTAGTTGTAATAATTTTAGCTTGATAATATAAATATATTGCAAAGTTTTAAACTTATCCAGATTTAGCAAAATATTTTTATTGTACATAAACCAATTCAAAAAAGTTCAAGAAAATTTAATTAAACTTTATGTGAATTTTAAAATTACAGTTGCTAAGTTACAAATTTCTAAATCAATTTGCATCACAATCCAGATATTATATTTTATAGAGTAATATGTAATCAGGCATGGGCATTCACTAATCTATCCGAGCAAAACCATAGACCATCCCTCCACTTAAAATAATTAGTATTAAAACAATGAGAAACTTATAGGTTTTAAATTTTCCCAAATACAAATTTCCGTCATTTTTGTCACTTATAATTTAACTTGATCTAAACTGGGCTTAAGAAAATGGCTTAAAACTGCTATTTTATGACAAATTTGGAACATTTTTGGTGCTTCCTGTACTTTCAACCGCCATATTTTCCCCCTGTTCTTTTATTAGATTCAAAATGTTAGACAAAAATTTTGTATCTCTGTATGTGTTTGTGTTGTGATTGGTTTGTGAAGTCACGTGATATTGAAGTCATTGATATTCAATAGAATACAATTAATATGAAGAAAATAACCCATTATTATAGAATTTTACAGTTTCTGCCTCCAAAGCAAATTAACTCACAAACATCTAGCTGTGAAAATTGAGCTATTTTCCTAGACTCTGAAACTTTTTAGTTTATTAATCGCCCTGATCCTCCTCGACAACGATTACTTATATCCAGTTGTAACATAAATTTATACAGCTAACATGTAGCCTTATGTTATTTTATAGATCTAATTGTTAATTCTTTAGAGAATTTGATACTATTTAGAGAGCATTCAAACAAATTTTATCAAGTTAAAGTACGAATTAATATAAAGAATAAATTATATACTTGCTATTATATTAAATTTCAACTTCTATTTGCTGACAAAACTCAATTTATTAGAATAAATAAAATTTTACATTAATTGAACTACTCAGGTAATATTTTCCTAGAAACATTTAGAGAAAATAAATTCTAAGATATGATTACTATACACAAAAACGAAAGAAAATTATTTCCCTGAGTAAATAGAATTTTTAAAAGTGAAAGCTTCATTTTGTTTTTCATGAAAAAAAATCTCGTTATCAAAATGGAAATTAAATAAACATTTACCCTGATTAAACCTCTATTTACTAACTGTACACGTATTTCACGCAAAGATGATTATAATAGATTAGATCATACTTTACGATGGTTCGTGATAATATTTTATAGAAATGTGGTAATAATGCTGGTAGGTAATTTGCTTGGTAAAAAGATTGATGGATAAGATTGTGGGTTTTTATCATTTCCTAATCAACCCAGATGGAAAATGTCATATGAACAACAAGCAAATAAATAAAATAGATGCAATAAGATTGCATGTAATAAAAAAAGCATGAACCTATCTAATTCTGTATTTGATTTTGGTAGTTAAGCTCAGGTTTGCACTGATTAAATATCTCTTGCAGCATCATTATGCCCTCGTTAATTATAATCAAAGTTGTGTAATATTCTCAAGATTTAAGAGGATTTTCATGAATTTTTGATATCAGGGTTACCTTCAAAATGAATAATAATAATTAATTCAGAAAATAATCTACTTTTGAATAATAGATAGACTCAACACAAATGTCATTAAATTGCGAGAAAATATGCGTTCCTTTGAAAAAAAAAATCCAAAAGAAAGTCATTTTCGCTAATATTCATTCAGAATAAAATATGAGCATGCATAACTTTCGAGTGCTATTCTTGAAAGTTATATAAATCTAATTCCATGTATGAGTTATAAAAAATAGTACTCAATATTTCATAAAGAGATGAAACAAATTCTGTATTCAAAACATCTGCAGAAGAAATGCGAGAAATTATAATCAAATTTAGTAATAATTTTCTGCAGTTTTATCTGAAATGTAATTAATTCAGAGATGAACAGAGGGTTAAATGCAGGGGTGAAGAGAGTCTATTACTTTAATGTTCTTAGGGAGGAGCTAGTTCTAACATTACGCATCCCTGGTAAAATGAATTTAATATAGTTAAAAGCAAAGGTGCCCAAGGTATCCGACCTCAGAGGGGTATAGGGGGTGTATTTTTCTGACTCGCCGGAGGGGGGGGGGGGTAGTGGGAGAAATTTTTCCAAAAAATTTGCCTAAAAATGGCCAAAAAATTTGCCGCCTCGCTTCACTCGGCAAAAACTTCGCGTTTGTGGGGCTAGGGGCCTGATTTGCCTAAAAATTTGGGGGAAAGGGAGTTTTTTTCCTGAATCCTTAGATAAAAAAAAGCGAAAGGTGTGTAAGATAAAATAAATTTAACAGGGGGTACGCTTTGCTACGAATCTAGTGGGTCCGCTGGTGCTCTAAAACTAAAGAGATATTTGGGATATACCCTCTTGCGCATCCCTGATTCAACTCGATTTAAACTTAGCTACTAAATTATAAAAATAATATTTGATCAACATAGATAGAATGTGATAGATGAAATCGTTTTGGCCCCTAAAAGTATGTTTACCATTTTAAATTCTCTATGCATATCTAGCACAGCACTGACTCATTTATAGACAGGGATATAATAAATCTCTGGAATATAAATTAAAACCACATTTCTTTATCATTGATTTATGAAAACATTTTCATATAAATATAAAATTAACTTGATAATCAGTTACAAGTCGCAAATATTTAGAAATCACATTCCAATATCATGTTCATTTATCACCGACTTAAAAATATTAATGAAAAAAAGATATCTTTCATATAATAATAATAATAATAATTATAATAATATTATTCTTAAATTAATAGTAAGTATAGAATAAAATTGTAATACATAAGATTACCTTGAACTGTTTCGAAACATTCCAACTCAGTAAACAAGAATTTGAGTGTAAACTCCGATAAGAATTTTATGGACTATAATAGGCTTTATAAGAGACTATTTATTAATGTAATATTAACTCATAAATGGTTCGGATGAATAAGTTTTTGATTTATTTTTTTGTTTGTTTTAAAACTCGAGGAATTCAATCAAAATATTTTTTGGGAAAATCCTCCTTGACATTAATTAAACTAATTCTGTTAAACACTAAAAATTAAACATCAAATTAAGTGTTTTTCTAATTTTTCTTAAATGAAGTTGATCGTTTTAAACAAAATTACAGTGAAAGATATCTGAAAGCCACATAATCAAAAATATCTTTTATATCATACACACCTTGGACAAGCAGATTGATTTAAATGAAAATCAAAGCCGTGAAAGCAGTCGATAACCACTCGTCGTTTTCAATTGCATTCAATGTTTAAACAATGATTACGACGGCTGGCGTTCATTATGTGATTTGCATTTGAATCAATCTGATTGTCTATTGCCTAAACTACATAAAAGATATGTATCTTATCTTTATGTGATCGATAGATGTGTTTTACTGTATTGATAAAGGCTTTCATTTACTTTCATATGTTTCGAAATATCAAATAACTTGTAATAACTTTTAATAATTTGTTTGTATTCAGAGTTTGTGTATATTTGTTCGAAAATATAATACATTTTCGTTACTATTGTTATCACTATTTCCAAAGTATGACAAATAAAATCGTACGACAAATGTATAAAAGATTTTGTAGCGCTTCAACTGTTAGATCATAATTACTGACATTTAAATTATTAAATAAATATTACACTTATTTTAATGTACATGCTTATAAATTTTAACTTACTAATAATGACTGATAGACACCTAAAGTTAAAAATTATTATATGATTTAAAGCGAGGCAAGTTTAATAGAGGAATGAAATCAGATCATTCTTTTATATGTAAATATTATAATAACATAATCTAATTTTTGTTGAGAGAAGTCTCGGAAATCCCTTATTTCCAGAAATGTCTTTCAGTTTTCATAATTCCAAAGCTAAAAACGGTTGTGTCTGACATTTGGGATTAAAATGGATAAATAGTTACCCACTTTGTCTGAGACAACATTTGTTAAGAATTGCCGACAATTCTATAGTAAAGCTTAAAATCTGTTGTTTCTTATGAATAGACTCAGCAGAAAAACTTGAAAAGAAGAGAAATAATTTTATCCGCCTTATCATTACCCTACTCGATATTATGAAAATGAGATCAGTGACGCAAGGTAAGATGTGCAAGCATATGAGTTATTAAATTTTAACTTTTTTTGTTAATCCAATTTATAATTGACGAAAACATTACCTTCACAACATTTCGAAATGACGCCATATAATTAAATTCGAGTTTCACCCTGCTTTTCAAACTTAATGTTAATGAATTCTCTATTAACAAAGGTTCGGCGAAATTTTGTGTTCATTGAGCTGACGGTGTGTCCGCCTGTCTCCGAGTCGTCGTCGCCCTCAGATCTGCACACTTTGAATGTGATGTAACATCTGTTCAGCAAAGATCTCAAATTCAACTGAAACCAAAAGAATACATAAAAATAAATGTTTAATAATTTCTTTGCAAAGTCTCATAAATATATTATTTGATTCGATCGCTTACTCTGAAGTTTTCACTCATAAAACAATAACAAATGGGGTTAACAGTCGAGTGCGCCATAGATATGAAGTGACACGAGAAGTAAGACACCACATAACAGATGTATCCAACCCGGGTCTTCACTTTCAAAAACTTTGGGTAAAACCAAACCAATAGAGTGAAGACGTGAATTGGGAGCCAACAGATAGCGAACAGCAATACGATAGTCATCAACATCTTTATCACCTTACAAACAAAATCATACACATGTCTTAGAAACTGTCCAACTTGTTCTTCTAATAAGTTTAGATGTGCTCCTCTCTTAAATATTTTGTCAGTCTTAGGTTCATGCTAAAGTCTGATTGTTGTTTATTTGAAAATTAAAATATTAGCAACCAGGTAAAATTGTTAGACGACTATCAAAATGATTTGTGCATTTCCCTAAAATGACATGAATTGTGACCTTAACACTAAAATCAATTTCGTTCATACATATAAATAAATGGAAAATACTTTCAATTTTAAAATAAAGAAAATTTTGGAACTTATTATTACTTTAATAAATATTAATATTTTTAAACTCCTGTAGAAGAAAGCATTTGTTTTTGTTATGTTTGTAGAGTGTCCTGGTATTTTTAATTTAGTTAATTGGTTTGTGATTAATAATGATATTGTTTTCGTGCAGTCAAACAAATTATTGGCTTAAATATTAGGTCTTAAGCCAAGTATTTCTTCTAATTAGGGAATAATAATGACTTAATTCAATTAAAATTGTGTTTCTATTATCTGTGGCTAAAAATCAATGCCTTAATCTTTTTGTTGATTTGATTCTCATCCCGCATACAGTCAGGGTTTCCAGGAATTACATGACGGAGGATGTGGTAGGCTATTGTCGAGTACACGAATATCAGTATTACGACCGGCGCTGCGAATGTCACCACAAATATGATGAGAGTATAGGCCCGACCACTGGATGTGTCCCACAATTCTTTACAACTGTATAACACGTCTTGATTGTAGTTGAAGGGAACGGCGCGCACCTGAAACAACTGAGCGCTGGCGGTGCACATTCCTAACAACCAAATGATGGAAATGACAAACAGTTTGTGCGAACGAAGCCAATGAAGTATTCGGGCCACTGAGTAGAGTGGGTGTACTATTGCGAAGTACCTGTAGTTCGACAAAGTTATATCAATTTTAAATCCTTTTATCTCATATTATTAATAATAGTCTGTAATAATTATATAATAGTAAGTCTATGTATCATAATTTAAATTAGCATGTCACATTTAGCTTCAATTTGAATGGGAAAGAAAAAAACTTTCTTTTGATCTCATTTTCAAATTTTTTTTTAATACAAAATTATTACCGTATTACCTCACAAACAGTTGCATGCCGTTAAAAATGAAGTGAACCATTTTCCAAATAATGCATTCATGGTCTCTACCGGCATGCCGGTATAAAGTGAGGACATGAAATTTAAAAAGGAATCAAGCATGAAAAAAAATTTAAAAATTAAATTTCAATTAATGATATAATTAATATTTGGCAAGAGTTTATAACTTATATGATCATTATGTTTAATTCTGAAATAGAATTTATGAGAAAACATGTGAATTATGAATAAACAAGTTCGAATCAAACCTAATTCCCACTACATTTATATCCAAATGAAATCTCCATCAAAAATTACTGTTTCACGTCCATTTTTGATTAACCTATTGACAACCCATCTCTAAGAGCTCCAAAGCATATCCCTATAGGCCAGCTTTATCCCCATTCCTCTTCAAGGCATATCCCCATAGGCCAACTTTATCCCCATTTCTCTCCAAGGCATATTCCAATAAGCTAGCCCCATCCTCATCTTTCTTCAAAGTATATCTCCATAGGTCAGAGACATCCCCATTCCTCTTCATAGGCATATCCCCATAGGCATCCTCATCTCTCTTCAAAGCATATATCTATAAGCCATCCCCATCTATCTTCAAGGCATTTCTCTATAAGCCAGTTTCAATCTCATCCTTCTTCCCTCTTTCATATTTTAAAATCTCTTTAAAAGCATCTTCAACAATGAATTTTACGATTTTCAAATTTTTTGAAAGCGGGGGGGGGCAACGCACAAAACTATATACTACATTCTTACTTCATAAATGTAGTGAAAAACTTAATTTTATATAGTTGGAAAAAAGCAACATAAAAATTTTGATTGAAAAATCACTTATACCGTCATGCCGTTAAATTCGAATATACCGGCACTATCCTCAATCTCAATTTATACCGGCATGCCGCTGTTTGTGAGGTAATACGGCATGAGTTTGAAAAGGAATGTGATTTTAAAAATGACGTCAATTAATGTAAACAAATATTCGGATAAAAATTAATAATTTTAGAAAAAAAAATCTTAAAATTTAAAACATTTTTCGAATTACTTAAACGAAAGGCTCTTTTCAGAAATTTCAAACATTTCTTATAAATTCATTTTATGTTTTACATACAATCAACTCAAAAGCGAAGGACCGTTAAACAAATCTTTATAACTTTTGAGTGGGTTACCTGATTTTCAAAATTTTTTCACCAAAATATAACAGGAT
>JAQGCS010000311.1:0-26108 GCA_034702105.1 Fuscozetes fuscipes
TTTTTACTAATCTTGCAAATTTTTACATGGGCGAAATTATAAGTAAACAAGGTTTGGATCAAAGCAATAGACACTACATCTATATGTATAGCACAAAACTATATACTATGTTCCATTCCATTGATGTAGTATGGAATGGAAAATTAATGCTAGGTGCGGCCAAAATTACTCTCTTAAATCGAATTTTCCTTATATTGAATTACTTTAACATGACATAGAAGCGATTGGTGCTCAAGAATTCTGTCTCTTATATCGAATTTCCCTTAAATGGCAGTCTCTTATAAACCGAGATCAGACTGTATTTCAAATGAAAGTATGAAACTTTTCTTTCTTTTTCGAGTGGCCATTTGGAAATAAAAATTACATTGCTGAATTCCTTTTTAAACTCTGAGAACAATGGTGTAACTTTTATCTTACTTCCTTGCCGCGTTTACTGTTCAGTTCCATCATTTATCAAGGCATATTTCCATAGCCTAGGGTCAATCCCACCCCTTATAGCCTAGCAACTGCGGGGGAGGTTGGTGGGACAGAAAGACAAAACTATAAATGTAGTTAAAAATAAAATAAAATAAACTTGAGTAAATTTTTAGCCGCATTATTAATATATGGTGATAATTAAATTATATATAATTAATATATGGTGTTAAGTGCTTACAATTAAATGTTTATCCTTGTGCTGCAGTAGTCTTCCCAACAAATAAGTGGACAGACATCCTGAGGGCACTTCTTTGATGGGTACCTTACTCTGTAATATTCGTTCGCTACTCATTTGTGTCCTCATATGACTGTCCTCTCAATTGTTAAATGAAATGAATTCATAAGTATTTTATAGAATAGTTGTGAACGGAACTAACGTTACGGAACCGGTTTGTCAGGAAATTGAAATCATCTAGAATATATTTTATTTGTTTGTTACTCTTTAAATGATTTCTAGATTTTTAAATTGGGGTATGACTTTTTATTACCTTAGTTTAAAAATTGAAGTATGGTTAGAAAGAGGAGATATTTAACTTTTATATTATACATGAAGCATTAGAATAAGTTTACAAAGTTCTGTACAGTATCTTGTTAAATATTTAGAAATTTCTAATTGAACCCAATTTCTATGTAAAATTTTGAAAAATATGTTAGATGTCTCATACAGTCAGGCCCCGATTTAGGACAACTGAAGGGGCTCTCAAAAACATTGTCTTATATCGGGTTTTAATTTAAATCGAATTCTTTTAACATTAAGAGTTCCATAGGAGAGGTCGGGCCTGTTCTCCATATGGTTGACCTATACCAGGGTTTGACTTATATCGACTTGACCTAAACTGGGGTCTGACTGTACTTTATTTTTAATCTTGACAAGTTCAAACTCTTGGCATATGATGTCCTGCCAGACTCTCACATTATGTACAAATTTGATCTAATTATCACCAGTAGATCCCATATTTCTTGACTGTTTCTAACCTTTTGAAACGGAGTTTTTTGAGCGGAATCAGACCCGACTACAAGTGTATTGTCACTAATGTCTGTTTTTGAGTTATTTATTGATTTTCATAAAATGTTAGATAAGTTATAAATCAATATTTTCTCCGAAATAAACGATTAATAAAACAAAGACCACATTAAATGGTTAAACAATTGATATAATCATTGACACGATTGTGGACAGTGAGCACAACCGCATACATTACTGTTCTGATCGGGCGCTTCATTGCAGACAAAAGCAGTTGCGTTCAACGGATTAATAATTTGTTGATTTATTGTGAAATTTGTTTCTGAAGTCAGTTTAATATCCATTTGAAAGGGGAAATATCCGCCATTTTTTACTGAACGGCCCATAAAATCGAACCACTTATCGACTGTGCAGTGGTTATCATATCCACACATCATTTTCATCGTCTGTCCACCGAATATATATTTGCAAGACTCAAATATAGTTGAGGCAAAGTTATAGTCAATAAAGTGCTGTAAGCGCTCTATTACTACATAATTGTGTCGTTTCGTTGCATTCAATACTCTCATCATTTGATTCTGTTTTGTAGAACACACAGAATAACACACTAATTGCTGTAAGTTATGCAAACATGAGGGGCACTCTGCTAGACCCAATTTCGATGCTATGTCAAATGCTGTCCTCATCTCCTCCACCAAAGAAGAATCGCAACAAACCAATGGATTATCGCTTTGAACCAAATGTGGACAAATGTCTCTCAGAGTTTTTACAGACATCCAGTCATTCAATGGTTGGGGTTCTCTCACTTTAACACAAATGTCTCTTCTTTTGGAATTATTTCTAAAACATCAAATTGTCATAACACATGCAATTACTATTATACCAGGGATGGCCAAGGGGGGTTTGCTCGCTGACCCCTCCATAGAGTCGAAAAATTACTCAAACCTCCCCCTAGAATTTTTCGAAAATTTAACATTACAGGCATACAGCGAGCACAGCCGAGCGAAGCGAGGCGGCTCGTATTTTGGGAAATTTTTACCTTGGTCACCCTTTGTGTTTTTGCCGAGTAAAGTGAGGCGGCTTGTATTTGCAATTTTTTGGCGGCCAATTAAAAAACCCACCCTAGATTACCCTTAGAAAAATTTGAAGAACCCCTACCCTAGGCCCCCCTCTAGAGTCGAAAAGCTTGGCCATCCCTGCTATACTAAGGCATACCTGCACTCTGTGTCTAAAATACACAAATTATCTTTGTAGGCTTGAGAATTGATGTTGCCAAAATCTCCATTGTTAATTTTTGTTTGTATCCCTCTTTTAGATTTGCCTTTAAATTTGGGTAGTTGCTTTTGAATAATTCTCTCCTCTCCGGGAGCACAAGAATTCTGGCAATGAATACAAGGACAAATTCCTTCTCCAGTGTGAGGATTTTCTGAACATTTGTAGAACGATTGTTTAGCAGGTTCATATTTAATTCCTTCCGACTCAACTGATTTGTCGTTTGTGAAAACGAAATTACTTTAGAAATAAAATTTAAAATTATATAAATTCCTACAAAAATATAAATAATATAAAAATTGTTTGAGTAAACTGTTTTGACGCTTACATTTCAAAAGGACTATGTCCAAAATGATTGTGATCTCCACCAATGAATTGTAGAAACTTGTGATGATCACATTCCTGTGCTTTATATGGTTTGCAGTAATGATTTAATACATTAAAACCCAAGCGATGAACGCCTTTACAAGAATCGTATACTCCTTTAGCCCAATCATCGTTTACATAGTATTGAACTTCAGATACCATTTGCTTTCCACTATCGTTAGGCTTGGATTTAGTTATTTTCATGAAATTATGCTGGTCATTGCCACAAGACAAATGACAGATCACTTTTTCAAAATTTCTGACACAAGCGGGACATTCCTTTAGAAACATTGACACCATTTCGAAGGTCTCATTTAAACGAATTATCTGTTCTTCAGTGCAGCAAACACTTGGATTCGTACCGATTGCCAGATGAGGACACATTTCTTTCAATTGCTCCAATGCTATCGGGTCTGATATAGGAGAAGGGGCTTCATTTGATACACATGGTATGGAACCGAATGCAGTTTCATCACAAATTCCTTTCATAAGACAGGTCTCGGAATCTCTTTTCACTCTTGATACACTACTAATATCTCTTTTAGTTTGATTGTGAGGACAAGATTCTGGGCAGTGATGGCAATCACATGCATCAAATTCTTTAGTGGGTTTTTCCGAACACTTCAAACTTTTAACATTTAAAGGTTTGAGCAAATTATTTCCCGATTTGACCGTTGCCTCACTTGTAATGTGAAAATTGATTTTAAAGGGAGATATACCCTCATTTTGAATATGGGCGCCCATCTCATTAAGCCATTGGTTAACAGTGCAGTTATCACCCTTCAAACCACCACAAATAGAATCCATAATTATTCCTTCAAAATTCCTAACATTTTTGCATGATTCAAATATTCCATTAGAGTAGTCTTGTGCCAAATAATAATCAATTTCTGTGGCCAAATGATTACCAGAGTCATTCTTTTTTATTTTCTTCACTTTAATGAATTGGTTCTGTTTTGGCGAACAATTCATTTCACAAAATAATTTCTCCAAATTTTTTAAACAGGAGGGACAGTGATTGAAACCCATGTGCGCCAAATTATACAGTGTTATAAACATACTCTCCAACTGAAACTCATCACAACAGACGAGGGGATCGCCCTTTTCGTAAAGATGAGGACACATCGCTTCAAGTAGTGAAAGCGGTCGTATATTTTGAGGAATCTGTTTGAGAACCATTGGTTCGCTTTTGTTATTGCAAGGAATGGCACCAAATTCTGTGTCGCCACAGATTCCTCTCATAACACATATTCCTTCATCTGATTGACACTGATTTTAAATTTAAAAAATGATTAAATAGTTTGACTTAATTGTTTAATTCCTATATAAATACACTGAAATGCATTTTATTACCTGAGAATAACTGACAAGAATTGCCAATAAATTGAAAACTATAGTCGAAGACAAAGGATTTTTAGCAAACATTTTGATTGAACGCAAATTTGGAAATAAAATTTCAATTCATTTTGTATTCAAAACCATTCAATTGACGCCTAAATCAAAGAATGGTTTCACTAAAAGTATTTAATACTTTTGTTTGCAATCAATTGGTTTTTATTTCGTGTGGACTGTAATTAGAAAACAATGGTTCAATTGGTGACAAATGTTTAATTGCTTTTCCTTCAAGTGGTTAGAATATTAGTGGAAGCCTTGACAAACTAGGAGATGTGTTTATAAAGGCACGCTATCCTGGTTTGAATATTAAAAATTCAATTGAAAGCTTAATAATAACTGTAATTATACCCTTGCTTAAATCCAAATGAAAACAATTTTGAACTATTGATTGTAAACTTTATTTAATATAATAAATGATAGAAACGATTATTTCATAATAAAGACATATTTAGAGTCTGTAAAACCTGCCATCGATTTTTCGATCGCTTCTTTGAAGTCACTTAAAGGAACAGGTATAGTTTTAGGTGCTATCAGTCGCCCCTTTTTGATGAAATCGCACAATAAGTTTAACATTTGAGTCCTGCCCTCAGTTCGAGAGTTTTCTTGATTCCATCGAGTCATCCAAAAACCAAAGTATTTATGATCTTTAAAAATGAGAGAACCGGTTGGTATAGTCAGAGGTTGTCTCGACATTCCTCCGTATGTGACCATCACTCCGCGGAAACTTAAATGACGCATACAATCGGTCGCATTTTTGCCTCCGACACAATTTAGAGCTAACTTAGGTTTAGGACAACTTTTGAAAACTTTGTCCATAACATCTGACTGTCGAAGCTCTTCATCAGTTACCACATGAGTTGCGCCCAATTGCTGTAATCTGCTTTTAAGTGAATCTAAGTCAGGTCTTTTACGGACCACATTAACTGTGTTTATGTCCCACTCTTTAGCCAATTGTATAACATTGAGTCCAACGGCACTATTGGCCCCGTTTTGAATGACTGTATCGCCTGAACCACACATTCAATTGATATTTGCAAATAAAAAACACAATGAAATGGATTTAATTAAAATCAAATCGATAATCAATTAATGGGTAAAACCTTTTTCTAATTCGATATAATCCTTAAGCATTCGATATGCAGTACAGGGATTAACAGAGAGCTGTGCGGCACTCATCACATCAATACTCGAATCAATTTGGATGACATCATTGACATCCATAATGGCATAATTCCTCCAGGTTCCCGAAGCCGACAGATTGGGAATCACACGATCACCAACTTTCACATTGGATATATTCGGCCCCACTCTCAACACTTCAGCCACACCTTCATTACCGCCGATGGCCGGCAGCTTAGGTTTAAAAGCATACGTGCCTTGAATTGTGTTAATGTCGGCCGGATTTATAGGGCTGGCCTTATATTCGATTAAAAGCTGATTAGCTTCGAGAGGTTTCTCGATTTGGTCACTTAAGTCCCTTTTGTGCAACACTTTTGATGGATCTCCAAATTCATCGTAAACTAAGCCATAGTTTGTCGATAAAAGCCTTTTGTCTAAGAGTTTGAAAGAAGTGAATTTAACCACAAATTGTTTGGACAAATGTTTGGCCAACATTTCCAACAATAATAATGAATTGCTGTCAAAATTGTTTTGAAAGCTAAGAAAGGTATGAGTTGTGCGCACATCATATCACATGTTTGCCATCCATTGCATCACAAATTCACAATTGTTTTACATTTTTGATGATTGAATAAATTGTTTAAATCAATACATTTTGAACATCTATTTTAAACTAATTAAAGCTCTTTTGTAACTTAATTGAGGTTAGAAATGATAATTGAGGTGCAATTGTAAATGAACCAGCAATCATAGTGATTTTTAATTCATAAAACACTCTAGCTCCATTTTTATGAAATACCATTAGTATGACACTTGTGAACCTAAATCTTTATCCCTATCCCATTCATATAATGTATAAGATGATCCAATTTTATGAACTAATTACTTTCAACCTACCAGGTTTATAAAAAATGGAACTAGAATGTAGTTCGGTTGCATATAATGACAGAGTGATGACAACTAACATAATGTTTGTTACAATGACTCAATAGGTCCTCATTTGAAAATGTCTGACGAGAAGAACAAAAGCGATAATAAGTCGGAGGAGAAGCAGAAATTGAAGCCGTGCTGTGCCTGTCCTGAGACCAAAAAACCTAGAGATGAGTGGTTCGTATGATTAATGCAAACCATTTGAGCAAATTTTAAGTCAAATCAATAACTAATGCTTTAATCACAAATTGATGACTGGTTTTTGCAAAACTCATTAATTGATTGCTTTTTATTTGCCATTTGATTACAGTATTATCGAAAGGGGAGAAGAAAATTGCAAACAACTCATTGAAGCGCATAAACAATGTATGAGAAGTTTGGGATTTAAAATATAGATTCCATCGACTTATTTGCCATTTATTCAAATATTTATCTTTAAATTCATAGAAATGTCAATAAATTGAAATTAGAATCAATTATTTGAAGGTTTAGCCCATTCCACGTTCAGAATAAGATTTGCATAACCATAACCGTTGACAGAACTGATGGCTTTGGCCGCGTCTTCTCTTCGCTCATAACTGACAAATGCGAACCCTTTGGACTGACCAGTGTATTTGTCTTTAGCCAAGAAAATTCTGGTCACTCTTCCGAAGGGACCGAATAATTCTTTTAAATCCTGGTCCTGAATCTCTTCGGGAAGATTTGTAACACGAATAGTGTTAGCCTCGTCTTTGTTACGAGTGTTGGTCATAGTCTCCCCCCGTTTGTTACCGCCCTCTCTCATGTTTGGCGGCACATATTTGGCCTGTTTTCCCTTTTCGTCCACCTATTCATTCAAATCACAACAAACTTAAGACTAAAAACTACAGAATTGATAGTTAATGAGAAAACTTCATTCGTTGCCATACGGGAGAACATAAGAGGACAGCATAACAACAGAATGCAATGAAGTCAACTCAATTGTTATTCCAATAGATATGAATGTGCAGACCTGAGTTGTTTCTGCAGGCGGTGGGGGTTCCTTATTGAGTGTTCCCAACTTGTCCTTGTAGGGACACTTGAGCGACCAGTGGTCCATTCCACAGTGGCGGCACTGAACCATTCCTTTGCCGGTGTTCTGCAGTTTCTTAAGCGCGTCGTCTTCTGTTTCGAGTCCTGAGTTGACGTCTTCGTCACGATTTCCAACAAATTGCATGAAACTGTCCTCCGATATGATAGTAGTGGCCGGGTTTGGCCCCGGAGGGTCTTTCGCAGACATACCGAACTTCTTCCAACTCTTCCTGCGGGCAATACTTTGTGGAACTCTTCGTTTCTCAATCTTATAATAGCGAATGACTTTGATTTTCTTGCCATTCTCATTTCTCTTGTATTCTGTGACAATTTTGTTGTCGCCAGAGATCACTTGAGTGGACTGGGGCAATTCGTCGTCACTGTGTTCCTCGTTGTCATCCATTTGGTCGGCCCACGAGGCCTTCACTTTTGGCTCCATATCTGCCGACGGCATCGGTTTTCTTCCGATTTGAATGAATTGATCGCAAATTAAACGAAATATAAATCAATAATTTGACAAAACGTGGCCTTTGTTTACAACAATTACGTCGTGACTGGAGTTATGTGAAACAGTTGTATGTGTTGTAGAAGAATATGGTTTCATAAGCGGATAATTGAGAACAGGAATAACTGTGAGAGTGTTCCCAAAAGTGGGTTAAGTTGAGCGCAAGTCTCAATTGAATGACAGAAAGCAAATGTTTGAGTAATGTTTGGATGACTCACAAACTCATTGAAGGCGTGAATTGAAGTGCGATTTGAGAGCTATTTATTGATATGTCGACCATTGAGTCCACACTTTGTTGACAGTAGTGCTGACAGTAGTGTCCAAACACTTTGACAAACGTTTAGTTCTAAATTCAATTGCATTTGATTTCGAAGTATTTATTAAGAAATTGTTGTTTATATGCCTTCGAAGGAGTGTTTGTTTTGGTGAATATCTCGTCATTTGGTTGAAAGACGCCATTAAACGAATAATTGTTTTATTATGTCATCGATTGACGCAAATGAGTGTAATATTAAAGTTGTCTGTCGTTTCCGACCCCTCAATGACTCGGAAGAGAAGGCCGGCTCCAAGTTTATTGTGAAGTACCCGCAAAACACAGAGGACTGCGTCTCAATTGGCGTATGCTTTGCTTTTATTTACATTTTGGCGATTCTTGTCATTTGTTTTCATTATTCATATTTATTTTGATTTCACTAAAACTGCTTTCATTTGCGATTAAATCTCAAATAAGAATAGCCTTTAGTTGAACTCTCATTTGAGTTGAGGTCAATTAGTAGAAGTACGTAGAGTCCAAACACAAGTCAACTCTAAGTTTGTATTTATTCACTGATTCTAATCTATCAAATTCTAATCATATGATTTGTGACTTAATTTTCCAATTGTTGCAAATTATAGACAAAGAGTTGTTGTTTTCGCTCTATTTATTCAATAAGTTTTCCTATTGTTGGCAAACATTTCAATAGTCTATTAAAAGTTTAAAGTTTCAAATCTCAGCTCAATTTAAATGGTTTTGATCTCAACTCAAATGTTTAGCTCTTGAGTGCAATAATTGGAAACTTTTGTGACATTCATTAGTGACCCAATAGATTATCTCTAGTTTTGAATAATGGCTTTTTAATTAAAGTTTTGGCCACAATTCAGTCTTAACTAAATGTCTATTGTTTGTTACAAGTATATTATTATTACTTTTTTTATGTTTTCCTGTTCTCCACTCTTATAACTATTGTTTAACATTTTTTGCATACATTCGAACCATTTGTTAATCAGAAGTAAATTATATGAAAATGACAGCAATTGACAAAAAGTCACAGCAAATAAAATTTAACTTTAATTTTGACTCAAAATAATAATTATTGGTTTAATTCAGTTTCATTTCGCTTACAAAACATTAAATATCAAAATTGATGCACTTATTCGAGTATTTTCGAAATGTTTTCTCCCATTAAATAATTGAATAGTTTTTATAATCGAAATTCTGAGCCTTTGATTCCTTGCAACAGATCATTAAGTTTAGTCATTTGAAGCGAAAGAAGCACTCAATTCAGTTCACAATATAACAAATATTATCAAACGTTTATTGCTTAGGTTAGGGCCAAAACAGTTAAACTTTTTTTTAATGAAAGGCGAGTCTGTGTCGCAATGGTTGTGCTCTTTGTACTGTTTGAGACAATGTTGGTGTGAATCGTTAAGTGATGTCTGTATTGTTGGTAGTGTTTGTACGCTCTGTCAGCTCTATTCACGCCTCAGTTGTCTTTTGAATAATTGTGACCAAAACGGGTCAATAACTCATAATTAGTGTCTTTTATTGCTTGTCTTCTTCTTTGTTAATAAATTGATTACTAATTGGATTTATGATTACTTTTAGGGCAAAGTTTATGTCTTCGACAAAGTTTTCAAACCGAATGCCTCTCAGGAGAAGGTCTATAACGAAGCGGCGAAGGCTATAGTCAAAGATGTTTTGGGCGGATATAATGGCACTATTTTTGCTTACGGACAGACCTCATCCGGCAAAACTCACACTATGGAAGGCGTTCTCGGAGATACTCTCCTCCAAGGAATCATTCCTCGCATTGTTAACGATATTTTTAATTACATTTATTCAATGGATGAGGCGATTGAATTCCACATCAAAGTCAGTTCTTTCTCAAAGCCATTCAATTATATAAATTTGTGTTAACCACAACAGGTCTCATACTTCGAGATATACATGGACAAAATTCGTGATCTTCTCGATGGTATTTCATTATTACATTGATTTTACTCATTTTACTCAAATTTTTCTTAAATACTCAAATAATAGTATCAAAAGTAAACCTATCAGTTCATGAGGACAAGAATCGGTGCACTTTCGTGAAGGGCGCCACTGAACGCTTTGTTACCTGTCCTGAAGAAGTAATGGAAGTGATTGACGAGGGAAAAGCTAACCGACATATAGCTGTCACGAGTATGTCATTCCTGACCCCTTTTATTTCACAACTGATTTGCATTTGCTCTTTGGCCAGATATGAACGAACACTCCTCTCGAAGTCATTCTGTGTTTTTAATAAATGTCAAACAAGAAAATCAAGAGAACCAGAAGAAATTGACGGGTAAATTGTACTTGGTCGATTTGGCCGGAAGTGAAAAGGTTAGCAAAACAGGCGCTGAAGGAATGGTTTTGGATGAGGCCAAGAACATAAATAAGTCACTCTCAGCCTTAGGAAATGTCATCTCTGCGTTAGCCGACGGAAATGTAAGACCTGTTAATCAGTTACGAAATATTGAGCACTAAATAGTTTTTTGAACTGACAGAAGTCACACATACCATATCGTGATAGTAAACTGACCCGTATATTACAAGAATCATTGGGTGGTAACTCGAGGACCACAATTATCATCTGCTGCTCTCCGGCCTCTTTCAACGAAATGGAAACCAAATCGACCCTAGAATTTGGCAAAAGAGCAAAAACTATTAAGAATGTGGTTATAGTTAACGAAGAGCTCACAGCAGAAGAATGGAAGCGAAGATATGAACGCGAAAAAGAAAAAGTGAATAAACTGAAGATGCAATTGTCCAGACTTGAAATGGAAGTCAATCGATGGCGAGGAGGAGAAAGTGTGCCTTTGGATGAACAGGCTAACCTCAAAGACTTAGAGGCCAGTACTCTGAGTTTATCAGAGTCCGTCCAGAATCTAAGTGCAGTGACGGGTGCAACCGTTGCCGACATTCAAATCTCTCAACTGATTACCTCTTCTGAACCCTTGAGTAATGAGGAGCGCATGAAATTCGAAGAAGAAAGGACCCGACTTTACGCTCAATTGGATGAAAAGGACGACGAAATCGATAAATATAGTCAGCATTTGGAAAAACTTAAGGAACAGATCTTAGAACAGGAAGAACTTATCAGCTCTTCGCGCAGAGACTATGAACTTCTTCAACAAGAAATGAATCGCATTCAACAGGAAAACGAATCGGCGAAAGAAGAGGTCAAAGAGGTATTACAGGCATTGGAAGAGCTGGCAGTGAATTACGATCAAAAATCACAAGAAGTCGAAACTCGAAACCGAGAGTTCGAAACATTGAGTGAAGACTTGAACACAAAGTTGAGTGCTTTGAATAGCTCTCAATCAGAACTTCAACAAATGAGGGAACAAAGTCTTCATCAGAGAAAACGTCTCAACGAAATGCTCACTAATCTGATGAAAGATTTAGGAGAAGTGGGCATTATTTTAGGGGCGAATCCCACCAGTGTTATCGGCGAACTCAAAGTGGCCGGCGATAGCAATAAGATGGAGGACGAGTTCACTGTCGCCCGACTTTATATAAGCAAAATGAAGTCAGAGGTCAAAGCATTGACTTCCGTAAGCATTTTGTCGTTCCTTTATTTGTTTAAATTACTTATTTGTTGTAATCAATAGCGAACTCAACAAATGGAAAGCCTTCAGACGACAAGCAATAAAAAGATCGAGTCCCAGGAGAAGGAACTAGCTGAATGTCGACTTTTGATCAGTCAATATGAGGCCAAAATGAGGTCTCTCCAGGAATCTATGCGTGACGTCGAGAATAAGAAGCGTTCACTGGAGGAGGCCGTCGACCAACTCAATGAAGAGTGCACTAAACTTAGGGCCGCAGAAGAGATGCATGATGTCACCACTAAAGAGAAGCAGAAGGAAAAGGATTCGGTCGAAAAAATGAAAAACGCTTTGGAACAGCAAATAGAAAAACATCGTGAAAATCATCAGAAACAATTATCTGCGCTCAGGGATGAGATCGCAGAAAAACAGTCTCTTATCGATCAGCTGAAGGACGCAAATCAAAAGTTGACATTAGCTCAGGAAAGGCTTCAACACGAGTACGACAAACTCAAAACAGATGAACAGGAAAAGAGCGCTAAACTCCATGAGATGACAGTTCTGAACGATCGTCGAGAACAGGCGCGACAGGACCTCAAAGGACTCGAAGAGACTGTCGCCAAAGAATTGCAAACTCTTCACAATTTAAGAAAATTATTTGTCTCTGATTTGCAGAGTAGAGTCAAAAAGTCTGCCGCAGGAGAAGAAACTGAAGACTCTTCCAGTTCTGGCGGTTCTGTCGCTCAAAAACAGAAGATATCTTTCTTAGAGAACAATTTGGACCAATTGACTAAAGTTCACAAACAGGTAAGTCTTGTATTGCAATCATTAATGATTCTGACATTATTTGTGACCAAAAGCTCGTTCGGGACAACGCTGACCTCCGATGCGAACTTCCCAAACTCGAAAAGAGATTACGCGCAACAATGGAAAGGGTTAAAGCTCTGGAGGGAGCTCTCAAAGAAGCCAAAGAGTCGGCTATGAAAGACAGGAAGAGATATCAATACGAAGTGGACAGAATCAAAGAAGCCGTCAGACAAAAGAATTTGGCGCGAAGGGGACACATGGCTCAGATAGGTATGACTTCTGTGGACATATACTTCTCAAATGTACTCAATATTTGTTTGAATCAAAAGCTAAACCGATCCGAGCGGGCGGTGGTATCGCTGGTAATAGAAATGCTGTGAACGCAAACATCCAAAACAATAATGTCGTTCGACCTGTCATTAGGAACCCTCAACAGCGCACTACCAATAGAGGTGACTGTCCTTAACTTCATGTCGTGAATAGTTTACTAATAGTTTACTTTGAATTCTTTTGAATTAGAAATTGTCGACAACTAAACGAATTTTAGGACTGTTTTAATGAAAACTTTTGTTTTAATGAGATTTTAATTCTTTTTACATTTATTTAATATTTAATAAAATATTATAAACTTTTAATTATAAAAATTTTGTCACTTTATTTATAACTGTTTTGCAGTGCAATAGTACTCACAATTGTACTCACAGTTCAATCAAAACAAAGAATGTATAATATTTTTAATTATTTCAAAGCTTTAAATGCAATTTGTTTTAAATTATTAAACAATTGTAATATAATTGTAATAATTGTCTCTTTATTTTAAACTTTTTAATTCTTAACAAATAGTCAGAAGAATAATGACTTTATTGAGTGATAATTGTCTAACAAATACTCTTTATTTCAGATTTATTTGTGAGATATTTATCGAAAATTCAGTTCTTTTGACTAATTATCGAGTTTGTCTCATTTTGGATGACTTCGAGCACATGAAGAGCCGCCGCAGGTATTCGTGTGCCTATGTTTCAGTGCAATGACAAAAAAGTGAGTCAAATGTTAAGTGGTATTCTAAAGTGTACCTGGACCAAAAATAGCAGCCGCACCGTTAGCAATAAGAAAATTGTAGTCTTGAGGCGGTATAACCCCTCCCACAACTATTTTGATTTCTCTTAAATAGAAAGATAGTGTCAATTAAATGTTAATTAACAGTCATTAGAGTAGAATTACGGTCTTCCCATCTTTCTAAGTGCTTCTGAGAGCAAAGGTACGAGAGTTCTGTGTCCGGCAGCCTGACTGCTCACACCCACACAATGAACGTCAGCGTCTATCGCCTGTTGCGCCACTTCTTCGGGTGTTTGGAAAAGTGGTCCCAAATCTACGTCGAAACCAACGTCTGCGAAACCGGTGGCAATAACTTTAGCGCCCCTGTCGTGTCCATCCTGGCCCATCTTTGCAACGAGAATTCGAGGTCGTCTGCCTTCAATCTCTTCAAATTCTTTTACTTTGTTTTGAATGGCTTTTAATTCATCGGAATGACTATAAGCTGAAAAGTAGGCGCCGCTCACGAGTCTGTCTGCGGCCACATATCTGCCGAATGCCTTTTCCATTGCGAGAGATATTTCTCCTAAAGTGGCCCTATTTTTAGCGCATTCAATGGCTTTTTCCAAAACATTTGTCTGACTTTTGGCAGCTTTTGTCAACTCTTCCAAACATTTGTTTACTTCATCTGAATTGCGATTCGTTTTAATTGCTTTCAATTTGGAAATTTGTGTTTCGCGAACCACTTTGTTGTCGACGACCAGCACTTCGATGGGATCTTCCTTTTCAAGTCTATACTTATTGACGCCGACAATCACTTCTTTGCAGCTGTCAATGGCTGCCTGTTTTTGAGCCGCACATTCTTCGATTTTCATTTTGGGCATCCCATCCGCTACCGCCTTAGCCATACCTCCCATAGCTTCGACCTCGTCAATCAACTTCTTGGCTTCATTATATACCTGGTCGGTCAATGCTTCCATCATATAAGAGCCACCCCAAGGGTCGATCACGTTGGGAATACCACTTTCCTCTTGAAGAATGATTTGAGTATTTCTAGCTAAACGTGCACTGAACCGGGAGGGGAGGGCTAACGCTTCATCGAAAGAATTTGTATGCAAAGATTGTGTTCCACCAAAAACGGCGGCCATGGCTTCAACAGTGGTGCGCACAATATTGTTATACGGATCTTGTTCGGTTTGAGACCAGCCTGAGGTCTGAGAGTGAGTGCGAAGCATACATGACTTCATATTTTTTGGTTTGAAATTTTGTTCAACGAGATCAGCCCATAGGCGTCGGGCGGCCCTCATTTTCGCGATTTCCATATAGAAGTTCATTCCTATTCCCCAAAAGAAAGAAAGTCTGGGCGCGAACTCATCGATAGTGAGACCCGCTTTGATGCCAGTCCTACAGTATTCGAGGCCATCAGCTATAGTGAAGGCTAACTCGAGAACAGCTGTAGCCCCTGCCTCTTGCATGTGATAACCAGATATTGAGATTGAATTGAACTTCGGCATATTTTTGGACACATAGGAGAAGATATCACCGATAATTTGCATGGAATGGTCGGGAGGGTATATGTATGTATTTCTGACCATAAACTCTTTAAGAATATCATTTTGAATGGTTCCGGACAATAACTTCTGTGGAACTCCTGACTCTTCTGCGGCTACAATAAAGAAGGCCATCACAGGAATGACCGCTCCGTTCATTGTCATCGAAACAGAAATTTTGCTCAAATCTATTTCATTGAATAAAGCCTTCATATCGTCAACAGAATCGATGGCTACGCCGGCCATCCCTACGTCTCCCTGGACGCGAATGTCATCGCTGTCATATCCACGATGAGTGGCCAAATCGAATGCGACAGACAGTCCCTGTTGTCCAGCTTTGATATTTTCTTTATAAAACTTATTACTTTCTTCAACAGTACTGAAACCTCCGTATTGTCTGATAGTCCAGGGCTTCTGCGCATACATTGTTGGGTATGGCCCCCGAGTGAATGGAAATCGACCAGGAATTTCATTATTTATGCGATCGTTCACATCAGACGACAAATAGAGTGGTTGGACAGCAATGCCTTCATTTGTGTTCCAAACCAATTGGTCCGTACTCTTGCCTTTCATTTGTTTGGCTGCCATTGACTTCCATTCTTCTCTCAAAGAATTCAAATGACGACAATTGAGAGAAGAAATAACACGAAAATAACGATTTTGAATCAATTTGGTATTAATTTGCAATTTGCTTGAAATCATTTTCAGTATTTATTATTTAAACGACAAATAAGTGATGACTTCCCTCTCCTTCCCTCTCATTAGTGATTTCGAAACCGAATTCAATGTTATATTAAAAAACACAAAACATTCAAATGTTTTAAAACTTTCATTCAGTGATATAATAATTATCTGTCAAATGATTTCTCATAATTGTTGGCAAAAATCACATTAATTTTGTAATCAGAGGAGCGTTTGTTTGTTTATTTGTTCTTGCTAATTGATGTAAGGATTTCTCAAATGCTGCAAAGTTATCAAATGAGACAAAGTTTTGGCAAGTTTTGCCTCTTCCTCATAATCAATCATTAGCTCCAGTGTTGGCTCAGAGTAGAGGACATTCCTTTGATCACATATCAGATTAGTTTTTTCCTTGCATTGAGTCGTGTCTCCAATTATTGCTATATAAATAGAATGCGCAAGCTTACTTATAGATTACTATACTGTCATAGTATCCCATTGTATGGCATTTGAAAACAAAAAGGACTTGTCTTACGTCACGCACTACAACACAAACTCATTACTAAAACTACATTTTATTAATTATTTTTGACTCAATTTATTAAATTTTGCTCCAATTCTTCGGATAATAATTTGTTTTTTGTTTAATTTTAGTGTATTTTATTTGAAACCATATTTGAATGGAGTTTTTTCAATGGAAAGAGAGTTTGATTTAGGTATGGCTGTAGTGGTGCATGGTCATGTATTGGTTATTATGGTTGTGCTGATGTTGTAGTGCAACGTATAATATATATCGAAAATAATATTTACTTATTTAGGAAAAGCAGTGAATGACCCAAATGTTGACATTTATCTCCAGAGAAAGTGACACTCATTTCCAAAATGAATAAATTTATTATCACTGAAAACCTGAATCCGAATCCATTAATAAATGGAAATCTGAAGACTGAAGAAATTAATGGTAATATTTATGATATGAATGACGAAAGTCTTTCCATAAGTGATACAAATGTCTATCAATTGAACGAAACTCTTAAACAACGCGAAACTCTTATCAAACAATTGAGTGAAAGATTGCAAACCACTCTTCAGAGTCGCGACGATATCACCAAAACTGCCGAATGTATGGTCGCACAGATCGAAGAACTCAAACTTCAGTTGAAATTTCTGTCCACTTCTTTACTCAACAAAACAGCCGAAGAACAGCCCACTCTTCAAGATTTCGAGTGTCAAACAGAATGGACACAAGACATCTCCATAGAAGAAGGCCGCAGACAAAGCCAGTGTCCTCTCTCACAGCTCTCCACTCCTATCGGTGTCAATACTTTCATGTCTTCATATGAGGACAAAAGAGAACAAACCCTTGAGAGACAACATAATTGTGATCATTCAGTCCAAACGGATTCCGATTTATTGCACTTAAAATGCAGACAACAATTAGAAACACTTAAACAAAGTCTTTGCCTCGAATTCAGAGATCAACAAAAACAAATTGAGGCCAAACTTTCGGAACAAGTGAACCAATTGGAGCGACAGATGAAAGCCGACAAAAACTCCTATTTCGAGGAAAACACAAAACTGGACGAAGAGATCGAACGCCTGAAGTCATACATTAGTGATCTGGAAAAGCAAAACACTTCTCTCAAACGAACTGAAGAACAAGTTTCTAATTACAAAAGAAGTGACAGTTTGTCTCCAGTATTACCCAATTTGACACTACTTCACAATCATTTGGAATCAGAGCCGCGTTCGATATCTCGTTCGCCAATCTTTCAAACTCTTCAAAAGTATGTCATTTGAGTAAAGCGTTTGAAACTAAACTTAATTCAATTACTTTATTCACATTCGATTCGAATCATTATTCACTTGAATCACATTTGATTTCATTCAAATTCATATATAATTTGTTTTATTTTATTATTTAATTTTGTTTCAAAAGTTGTAATAATTGGTCCCAAACTCATCCGGTATATAATGCACCTCCACATGAGTCCGATATTGAAAATATTGAGTGAGTCTTGTTTTGACCGCAATCTTATTGGTGGCCATCGTTTAGAATATTTAGTTTTGAATGTTTTGCCATTTGTTTGCATGAAATTGATTTGCATTTCTGTAGTTTTTATCTTAAACTAAACGTTGAGTAGTTTTGGGCTTAAATTGGTGTCAAATTTGGTGCGAAATCATTAAAATGAGTTAAAACTAATAGATTTGTATCAATAGATATGCGACGCAAACACCGATAGAAAACTCCCGTTTACTGCATGTCTTATCAGATTTAGTCAAGACTTTTATCGATACGGAACACGACATTCAAAAGCATTTAATAGATATGGGAATTGAAACCAAAGTCTCCAACAGAGAAGACTTTCTCCAAAGCTTTGTGTCTCTCAACGAGGATATGATCGAAAGGCTCTCAGAAACTGATTTATGTGAAGACGGACCCGATTTGACTCCAAATTCTTCGAATGCCTTGTATTTCACTCCTCCTTCCGGTGGAAATGAAGTGGAAGAAGACGTAGTATTGGGGGCCAGTCGGCGGCTTCGGACAGCTGTTGATCGTATTCTGAAACTTTTGAGTGAAATCGTATCCACACAATCCGAATATGACGTAAACGCTGTGCACAGAAAAAATGAAGAGCTTTTGTCCGAATTGAATGAAGAATGTGTTCGACGTAACAAATTGACGGCTCAATTGTTGCAAATCGAAGATCGGGTCAAAACTCTAGAAAAAGAAAAAAGTAGTCTTTCGGAGAAAGTTATTGATTACAATGAAATCAAACGACAAATGGAGACAATGAGAGCCAAACTCAATGAATATGAGTTGGAAAGAGACAAATGGCTCAATGATAGCAAACGACTCGAAGAAGAAAAGTCTTCTTTTGCTAAAGGATTGCCTCAACTCCAGAAAAGTAAGCGATTAAAGCCGTTATACTTTTGTGTTGTCTATATTCTGAATATTCTTGTGGTGATTGGTATCTTATCTAATAATGCATTTCACTTCTTATTGCAAGTTATAGTCTCTAATAATAGCACTGCACAGAACTCTGCACTATTCGCAAACACAGGTTTGTTTTGTTATCTCATTTACAGTACGGGTTATTTCCATAATTATCGATATCTTCTAATGCATTCTGTTTTGCACAACCCATCGCTTCACTACAGAACTGGTGAACGACAACGAGGCGCTCAACAGTGATGTCCAACAACTACAACATGAAAGAGTCAAACTTTTGCAAAGGATTCATGCGTTGACACTCGAAACAGAACAACTCAGGAGTGAGAGGGACGACATTTGCGATGAAAAGCGTAAGGAAACTGAAGATTTCATCGCTCAGATCGAAGCGAACGAAAAGAATATATTGAGTTATAGGAAGTTCATTGACGAACAAACTCATGAGAGGGAACTCGAGAGGGACGAGTATCACAAAGAATTGTTGTCCTTAACCGAAAGAATTAAAGATAAGGACAAAAGTGAAGCAAAACTTAGATCCCGTTTGGAAGAAATGGAAACTCAAATCAGTTGTTTAACTGAAGAAAAGTGTTTTAAAGAAAAGCAATTGAATGAAATGAGTTCACAACTGAAGACCGCCAACAATGAGATAATTGAATTGAGAGCTATTGTCAAACAAATAGAAAGAGAAAACGACAAAAGCACTCAATCGGAGCGTCACTTACACTCAAAGATCGAAGCTCTCAACGAAGCTCTTGAACTTCAAATCAGACTAAATGAAGAATCACAACAGGAAGTGCTCTCCAATAACATCATTGAACAAATCACTTCGAAGACACATCTGTTGCAAAACACATTAGGATCAGCTGAATATGAGAGTGAATCAGAAGACACTTCTATTGAGTGCTCTTTCAGTGACGTTCGACTCCTGAGTGAAAAAATGAGTGCTTTGAATGAATGTATTGATCGGTTGATTATTCAAAACAATGGACTGAAATGTGAATTAGAAAAACTCAAAAACAACAAAAATGAAGACTTTCATGAATTGGTCAAAGAAAAGGACAGTTTTCACAGACATTTGACTGAAATTCTCAGATCTAATGAAATATTAAAAGAAGAGTTGAATTCAAAGCATTTACAGTTAAGTGCTCTCAAATCAAGACTCGAGTCTTCTTTGGATTCTTCAGATATGAAGTTTATGGTCGAAGAACTCCAAAACAAGCTCTTAAATGAGGAACAAAAGAAGAATAAACTCGATTTTGAAGTCATTTCGCTTAAACAACAAATCGACGATAAGATTAATAAAACTTCACAAATGATGGATGAGTTGAATGCACTCAAGCGTCAAATCAAAGCAATAGATTCGGAGAAAAGTGTTTTAATTCGTGAAAACGATGAGTTGAGACTTAAACTCAGCTCAAAAGAAGCCATACTCTCTGCTGTTAAGCAATCGGCAGAGGAAAAGGTGAGCGCTTCCTCACAACTGTCCCAACAAATGGAGACTTTCAAGAAGACAATTGAATCGATCGAAACTGAAAAGTCTTCACTGACTAAACTCAACGAAGACTTGAAGATCAAAATCAGTGCCAACGAACACACAATCTCTTCATTGCGACAACAGATTCAACAAAACTATAAAAAAGAGCTAAAACTTTGCGAAACTAGTGATTCATTAAATGCAAAGTTAAAGGTTTTGAATTCCGATAAAAACAATTTGAGTAAAGAAAACACAGAATTAAAGTCAAAGTTATGTTCTGTGAATACACTCCTTCTTTCACTTAACGAACAAATAGACGAAAAGAACAACAAAACAATGGAATTGATCGCAAAAGTTGACTCTTTGACTAACAAATTGAAATCAGTTGAGTCGGAAAGAGTCAAGTTTTTCAAAGACAACAATGAAATGAAATCAAAGTTAAATGGTTTCGATCAACTTATTCACGAACTTAAGTGTCAAATAAGCGACGAACAAATCAAGTCTTTGAAACACATCGAAGAAATAAATTCACTCAAATCTCGTCTCAAAGTCTTGGAATCAGAAAAAGAAAGGCTTTTGAAAGAGAACTCATGCCTTAGGGCTAAACTTAATTCCAACGAAGAAGTTCTCAATCTTTTAAAACAACAGTTAGACGAAAGAAATAACAAAATTAAACATTTGAATGAATTGATCGATAAATTGAAGACTAATTTCTTGAAATTCGATTCTAATGACAGTAAAGACAAAAAAGAAAAATCGAATTCAAGTTCTGCTAAATTACTTTCCGTCAAATCAGATAAAACACACGAAGAGGACGACAGAGTGAACGGCATATCTAACCAACTGTTGTGGAAATTAAAAAGAGTGGTCAGTCATAAGAATGCTTTAATACATCAAAAGAAATATTTACTTCACGTTTTGGGCGGCTTTCAACTAACAGAAAGGGCGACTCTGGCCCTCTTGGCTAATATGAATGTCACTGGTATTTGATTGAATGGTTTTTTATGTGCTTTCTTTTAATATATGTGTTTACAGTGGATGACGAGCCTCCGGCTCTACAGAGCAGCAAAAGCCGATTCCGAAGTGTTGTCTACTCTATGATAGCGATCTCACGAATGAAACTTTTGGTTAGAAAATGGAAGTCTAGAAATCACTGCAAAACCAAAACTACTGTCGCAAAGACTGTGAGCACCAACTCTTTGGGCGCTACCAATGAGTTGCAAACGGATTCCACTTTACAAGAGTTTGTCAATCGTTTACAGCGACTTCACGACACACTCGGCCTCAGGAGTGGACAGTCTTGAGTCATATTACGTCCCATTAGATTTGCATTTCCTAAACCAAAAATATTTAATTAATTTATATTTAATAATAAAATGGAATATATTTTCAAAATTCAATAGTTTTTAATATTGAAAAGCATTTAAAGAAAGGAAAAGTTTTTTAACTTTGATTTTATTTACAATAAAATTAACACTTATTTGAAATCAGATACAAATGGATTGAAAATTAATTTGAGTTATGATTCAGTGAACTCTGGCTTTGAATCGAAGTCTTAATTCTTTGAAGCAGTTCTCGTTTGACCGAATCGTCGACCAGTTGTCGGGCTTTTGGGGTCACTTCGTTGATGAGGTCCTCTAAAGTGATGTTATCGACGCCAACATCTCTGACAATATCCTTGCAGAGGACCACCACTTTGTCTCTCCACCCGCACTCTAGAAGTCGTTGTCTCAACAGTTGGACGAGTCGTTCGCGTTCTCCCGATTCGGTCAAAGTCTTGGATAACAAAACATTCAAATCGAGTCCAAAATGAGATTTTGTCGAAACAATACCTGATTTGCGATCGCTTTCATTCTCTTCTGTTTCTCGATATCAGCCATTCTTTACTAAAGAGTCAAATACTTGAACTTATTGTCAATTGTTGTCAAATATTCGGCAAATTATTTGAAATTCACTTTTATTTCCTTTGACTCACATTAAGGGTTAACACAAATTACGATTACTTTGCGATTAATTGACTTAAAATATATTCTTAGTATTGAAGTGAGTGCGACCTGGAGCTAACCCGGAGCTAACCTGGAGCTAGTCTAGAGGTTCGTTAAATTCATTATTCTCATAAAAATTAATAGAACTTGTCGATATTTCAAAAACGGTGAAAATAAATGAAAAGGGAGCAAGATATAAATTCTTGAAAAACTGACGAAATTTTTAAGTAATTTATTGATTATTTACAAAATCTTTGTTTTTGAAGACTTTTGAGAAATATATTTATGAAACCATTAATTGTCTGAAATCGACATTCAATACAAGAGATGCCAAACAATGACTTAGACCTCGGATTTCTTTACAAAACAATGAGTGAGTTATTCAGTAATTCTTTGGGATTTATCCTCAAATCTTTGGATTTTTAGTCGAAAGAGATCCCAAAAAACGAAGAGTAAAACCTGTGGAGAGTCTAATCGGAGCCATAGATCTGGAGGACAGTGAAGATGACAGCGATTATATGCCTAACACTGTCGCTGAAGATGAAGACGAAAATGAAGATTCCAGTGATGACAACAAAACAGCTGATAATGAGGACGAAGAGGAGGACAATGACAGTGACAGTCACTTCAAATCCAAAACCAGTCCTTTCAAAGGAAGCGCTAAATCCAAAAATAGAAAGCTTTCCATCAAATTAAATGATTCGCTCAGTTTTATTGGCCACAGAACGCCTCCGCGTCAGTCCTGTAGCACAGCATCAATACTGGTATGTGGTGTCTGTTTGGGAGACATCTCCCGAAGCGATGATGAGATCGTTGAATGCGATTCGTGTGGAATATCAGTACACGAAGGATGTTATGGTATTGTCTCTGATGATACCGAATCGCTTCATTCCAATACATCTTCGGCATCGACTGAGCCCTGGTTTTGCGATCCGTGTCGCGCAGATGTCCGCAATCCGGTCAGTTCTCTGTCCTATTGTTCAAAACTTAAACTAATTATTCGTTTATATAAAGTATTGTGAGTTATGTCCAAATTCTGGCGGAATATTCAAAGGCACTGACGCGGGCCGGTATGTAATCTCATATTCACTGATAACCAATTCCTAACCTCTAAACTATTGGTCTTCAGATGGGTTCATATGGTTTGTGCACTTTATATACCTGGAGTTGCTTTCAGTGATGTGACAAAACTGACGGGACTTACGCTTTTCGAAATGCCTTACTCTCGATGGGGTCATAAAGTATGACATCCAATGATTTGATTATTTGCCGATTAGTTAATCGTGTTTTGTATGGAAAAGGCTTGCATTCTATGTGAAGACGAGAGGTTGAGCCGAACGGGTGTTTGTATTTGTTGCGATGCAGGAATGTGTAAATCATATTTTCACGTGACTTGTGCTCAACGCGAAGGCTTATTGTCTGAGTCCCATTGTGTGGACGACGTGGACCCTTTCATAGCATATTGTAAACTACACGCCGACAAATCTACACAAAAAAGCAAACGACGCAATTGGTTGGCCCTCCAGTCCCGCTTCAGATCAGACTTCAGCACAATTATGAACCAAAGAATTCAATTAAAACTTCAAAAGCAACGAAACAAATGGAAAGAAAATAGAGACGTATCGGAAGAACATCTTTGGGGTTAAGATTTATGTCACTTTTTGTTCTCAATTAAAACTAAAGGATTGACTTCCAGTTCCCACTCAGAAAATGCCGCGACTTCTCAATACGAGTTCGTCTGCTATCAAACGATTGATAAGAAAAGCAGAGCTTTTAGGACTTAGTCCTCAGACACATATCGTCTCTCATGAAGTTGGAGATGTGCGACGCAAATGGCACGTTCCGCCCGCCTTCTCTGTTGAATTCATTAGTTATTACATCGGTTTGTATTCACTGTTTAATCAGTTTTTATTCAAATTTCAATTCGATTGATAACAGATCGCAATAATAGAATGACTTCAATGCAAAAGCGATCCGAAGAACTAATTGCTCAGAATAGTCAGCTAAAGGACACCGAAAAGATAACTCGTTTAGCCTATGATAAGGTATAAGCTCTTGACTCTGAGTATTTTGTTGAATGTTTTTCTTAGAGTTTACATGAATTCGAACGAATCAAAGACGAAACCGATTGTCTTCGGGTCAAAGTTGAAAAGTATTTCAATATTTTAAACGCATTGTCCGAACAGAATATTCCGTTACCGAAAATACTAGAAGTGACGGAACCAACTAAAAAGAGTTTGGCTCAAAATGAGTCGCATCGCAAGCATTCAGTAATTAGAATGAATGAGTGCGGAATTTGCCACCAAACCAAAGATCAGCACCAATTGGCTCTTTGTGACTCCTGTCAGCTTCATTACCATCTCTATTGCCTCGACCCTCCCTTAACTCGAATGCCAAAAAAGACGCGATTCGGTGGTTGGCAGTGCTCTGACTGTACTGAACAACAGGAAACTCAAGACAGTGATAACGAGGCGAGTAATCATTCTGTAAAGAATGCCCCCCGAAAACTACGAGAACACGTAAAAGGGCCGAATAAGTTCGAACCCGATGCGGGCTATTCGCCGCCACCGAGTGTTTCTTCGGCCTCAAAGTTATCCAAAAGAAAGTCGAACTCAAATCATAACAAAAAGAAAAAAATCAAACAAAAGTCGACCGAAGAAAGTAGTGAAACGTCAGAAACTAGGCGTCACTCAGCCCGCAGTTCCCCCACATATCGCAAACAAATAAATGCCGAAGAGATCTGCTTTCAATGCAACCAAACGGTAACTCTTAGGGAAAGAGTTCAGTGAGTACTCCTTTTTGGTTCATATTTGGATCCATTTGTATTGTATTTGTATTATAGATGTGATAACTGCGACAACTTTTATCACTTCACTTGTTTGGACCCTCCCGTCAAAAAGAGTCCCAAACAGAGAGGCTATACCTGGTTTTGCCATCACTGCGACCTTTCCGTTAGTTATTCTCTCCTTAATTGACTCTTAAGAAAGTGATGTCTAAAATAGTGTTAACAAACATTTATTTTGACGTTTATATGACTCACTCTTAAAGTCGTTTTAAATCTTCATTTTTTTAATAAAATATTTTTAAAACTTCAATATTAGGACGAAGAAGAAGATGACAACGAAGAACACGAAATGGACGAAGAAGACGATGATATAGACCAAGAGGACGAAGAAGTAGATTCTGATTAACGAATAATGTGTTAAAACTAATTCACTTTACATTAAAATTCTTTCAATTTAATAAATATCACAAACTTTCTAATTATTCATTTGTTGGCTTAATTGGTCATTCGTTTATTCAGTTTGTTTATGATCCAGCTCAGTAATTGGTCAAGTTTTAGTGTCAATCATGGAATGTCATTCAGTTTGTCATTCAGTTTGTCATTCAGTTTGTTTAGTAATGCATTCATTTAATTACCACTACTTTAGTAATAAAATTTAAATTTCTTATCCGACCTGAAGACCACTTCACTGTAAGAACGGGGGTCTGTGCTTGCTACATATATTTTCAATGATTATCAATGGCTAGTATGGACATTTGATTGGACAATAAATATAATTGGAACCAAGAGAGTCAAAAACTATATTTTAATAATAATAAGATTCAGAAACAATCGGAAATAAATTGCGTTATGTAACGAGATTTTACTTGTTCACTACATTTACATAGTAGAGAATCTCTCTCTCTCTCTCCATCTCTCTCTCTCTCTCTCTCTCT
>JAQGCS010000312.1:0-26105 GCA_034702105.1 Fuscozetes fuscipes
AGGATATGCTTTTGAGCTCTTAGAGATGGGTTGTCAATAGGTTAATCAAAAATTGACGTGAAACGGCAATTTTTGATAAGCATTTCATTTGGATGTAAATGTATTGGGAATTAGGTTTGATCCGAACTTGTTTACCTTATTCTGCTCTTTGTTTTTATGAGGAGCCAGGAAAATACCCCCGCATTCCTGCATTCTCTAATTTATTATAGTCCCCTAGTTTTTTGAGCTCGAGGAGACCCCTCTAGATTTGAGGCAAATCAGACCCTCCCCTCCCACCGCCGAGCGAGGCGTCAAATATTTGGGAAAAAATATCTCTCGCTAACCCCCCCCCCCTCGAAATTTTGGAGAGTACGAAAAAACTTAAAAGGGGGATCTTTGTGTTTTTTCCCGGTTAGTCAGGAAAATACCCCCTATACTCCCCTGATTTTTTGGTCTGAGGGACCCCCTGAGGTCGACCAGTCTCGGCACCCCTGTTATAGTCTTACTTTGAAAGTTTGTAACAAAGGTTCCGATTATATTAAGCTAATTTTAAATTTACAAACTGTCAAATATAGAAAATCTACATTTTTTAAAAAGTGTTATATTAGTTATTATTAATATAATTTTATATGCTTTACAAATATTTTTAAACTGTAATGTTAACAATTTAAATGATTTTGATTAATTGCAATAAATGGTTTCATTAAATTTGGAGAATAAGCCAATCTACATTTTACTGAATTGATGAATGATACTGTTAAAAAGATAAATTAAAGTTTTATTTCTAATTTTATTTCTGTTTACTATCAGAAGACTCAAAAAGGAAATGCGGTCTCGAATGTTCCTTGCACAGTTATTTGTATAAATGTGTAAATAGCAATGAATCACGATGAGCATGTACTATTTAGTACCAACCAATTGAGCCATTTTCATATATGATATTATATATTTTTTCGACCTAGAATTTTAACAGGAGTTCAAATACCACAATCTCACAATTTTTCTAGCTCAATTACTGACCAGTTCGAGTGGTCAAACTGACCACAAAAATTTTTTGATCATTAAAATTCATTTAGGACTTGACCATAATACATTAACTGCAAGTTATTTTTAAATCGAATTAAGAGTTAACTTGTAATTTTAATGACATGTTTAGTTTTTATAGTTTTCTCTAAACATGAACTCACTAAACTCTGATGATTGATGGTTGTGATGGCCATGATGGTTGTTGTTTCTTATTATTACTTATTATTAAGTTTAAAAAGGTTAAAGTTCACCTATGAATTATTCTTTTCGTTTACATATCCATCATGGCTTTTAATAACTTGGTCATAACTAGGCGGTGGCTCATAGCTTGGTGGTCTCATAATTGAAAGCTCAAAGTTCATATTTCTATTTGATATGCCGTTTATTCTTGTTGAGTTCATCATCTCAATATCAGCACGGTAGTTCTTCAATTTAAAATGGCAGACAACTGCTGTGATTAAGCCGAAAATGAGCGTGGTGACACACAAAGCACAGGAAAATATCATCGCACCTCGGTGAATTGAGTTTGGTTTAACAAAATAAATAATGATTGGTATTAGGGCCAAGAACCCCAAGAACAGGGTCAATTTGGCAAGAATTTGAAATGACAAAATCAAATCAAAATTTGTTCTTCGTTGATACGAAAGCGTTCGATTCACACTATTCACCATTTTAAAATTTTTGGCAAGTTCTTCTTAACAATAAACAAGGACAGACACTTAACATTGAAATTATTGATAACTAGTTTATGTTCGGAAGTGTTTATTCAAATAATGGCTTTTATTGTAAATCAACGCTTTTATAGCGTCTTGTAAATCACTTATTCAATGAGTGATTGTTTTCGTAAACGTTTCTTATCTACGAACTTATTTGGAACACTTCATTACCTGATATTACATCATTTGTAATTTGAACTTTGAACATTATTCCCATAAGGGTTCAAAATAAAAATGGGTGGAAAAAGGTAACTGATTATTTATTGAGAATCTCTTTTACTAATTATTGAATGGGTAAATTATTAACAATTAAAATGACACTAAATATGGTTTAAAGGTTTATGGTTATTTGTTCTTCTATTTTAATTGAGTGATTTTATTGAAAAAATTGAGATTGTTAAAAGCTGTAATTTATATCCAAAAGGTGATTTAATATCGACTCAAAAATAAAAATTATACTTGGAAATATAACTCAAATTTGGGATCATGTTTTCGATGTACACTTTTTGTGAATGAAATGAATAGAAGGGCAGCTAGTACAAATAAATTTCAATAATAGACATTTTAACTTATTCACAAATGTTTGATTTTCAAAACGAATCAACGATAATAAATAATCATTGCTCATTTAAATTATAAAAATATAGATCCAGCTGAATAAGGCGGAACATTCTATCCTTAAATGAAAACTCTATCTTTAGTTTTCTTCAAGCTATATGTTGCATATTATGTAGGTTTTTGAGCATGCTCATTCATTTTATTTAAAATATAGAGAAAGTGTCTCTTAAATGTCTTTGTGAGCAGGGATGATTATTTTGAAAGAATAATTTTTATATGAAATTAACTAATTTCTTGGAATCTACCTTTATTATTTTGTTGGTGCTTTTGGAATAATAAATAACTTAATAATTAACTTTTAAACTCAATATTGAACATTTGAAACATTTATCTAATTTTTTTAAACAAGCTCTTTAAAATCAAATTAAATAATTTTCACTCCCACTCAAATGCTGACATTAAAATATATCAATTTGCTTAATAATTCTTTATTACAAGTATTGTTGCTAGTATATTTTAAAAATATTTGTGAACATTTTCAAGTTTTCGCTTAATTTACATTGTTGCTTCAAATATTCAAAACTCTTTAAACTATTTGAATTCACCAAAATTGCTATTTTTCTCAAATTATTGAAAAATTGCTATACATTTGAAATCATTGATAATAATCACAATTTGTAAAGTTAATAGCTTGTTTAAAATTAAATCTAATGAATTTGACTTTTATTGAATTATCAAGCAGACCTATTCACATTCTAGAAAATTCCAAAACCAATCAAATAACCAGGGATCTGGGGATAAGCTTTGACCATAACTAGCATATATCAATTTTTTAAGCTGTAATTTTATGATAATATTTTGAAAATGTATACTTGCAAGGTTCAAATGTTCAATGATTTGAATATTGACAACAAAATAAGACTATGATCTAATAAACTTGTTTCATATCTTAATAGATCATTTTATTAATAATTAAAGTAAATTAACTAAATTTTTAAAAATAGAAAATTTAATCAAGGTTTGAAATTTCAAATCTTTACAAACTAGAATCATTTGGTTCTGAATCGTTAGGCAGTTGAATAACCATGATCAATATTTGATGATTCAGAATTTATATCATTAGAATTTCTTTTTGATTGAAGTTTCATCTTGTTTATTAGCATCTGTAAGCGAGCATTTTTCATTGCCATTGATTTATTTATTGACCTATCAAGCTGTTTTTGGTCAATTTCAAATTCATCTGAATCAAGGCCATCAGGCAAAAGTGTTACTTCTGCTAGTGCCTCATCGATCTCAAAGCGCAAGTTCCTTAAATCATTATGTTCCTCTTCAAATTCTTCAAGAGCATCGGCTATTTCCCTGCGCAATTCGGAATACTCACTAATAAACATTCTAGGCCTCTTTGATTTATTTTTATTCTTAACCGGTGAATTGTTAGGTGATTTTGTTGTTCCACTTGATGTCTCACTTATCTTGGTTGACCCAATGGTTGTTCTCGCAGTAGTTATGTACAATTCAGTAGTCGATTCCAGTTTTTTAGCCTGCTCAGTTGTTGTTAGTACACCATTTATAATTTTCATCATGACAGTATCGTTAATTTTTGACGTTTTAATTAGCCCAAGCAATTGTCCGTCAGAAATATCTGACCCAGTTACTGTAGTCTTCATGGTACTACTTGGGACAAGTGTCGCAATTGTTGCCACTGTCGTAGAAGTTGAAGGACTTGCTGTAGTTGTAATAGTTGTTGTGCTAGGTAAAGTTGACGCTGTGCTGAATATAATAGACTGAGTTGGTATTGTAATATAAGCAGGAGCAATAGATGAGCTTAGTGTTTTAACTTTAGGCTGTACTGTAATTAATCCCCCTGGTACATTTGTATAAACTGGTTCATTTGTATATGCTGGTAGATTCGAATATGTTGGTAAAGTAAAAAAGTTATTTACATATCCTGTCAGATTTGTTCCAGTTTCATTCCAAATTCTAGCTGGTGGATTAACTGCTGAGTTTATATTCATGATAGCACCATTTTGAAATTGTGTGGGGATTGCTTGCTGATTTTCATTCAAATTGGTTAACACATCATTATTTCTTCTAAATTGTGGGTCAATTGTGCTCGGTATAATTATTTGGTTCGATTGTTGGTTTGAGACAGTTGGAACTATTGGAAGGACAGGTTGAGCCCGGTTGTCCAAATTAAAATCTAATTGAAATGTAAAATAATTTAAATAAATTATTTTAGCTCTATATCATAAATGTGACCTATCACCTTTTGAGACATTTTGACAATTAATTGAATAAATAAAAATCAAAACATTAAACAAATTGATAATTAAAATATTTATTTCCATTTTGACAGTGAATTCAGTTTTAAATTGATTATAAAACTAATTAAAATTGTCCGTCTTATTAGTTTAATTAATTTATCAATTATTAAATTTTAGTGACATCAGCCAGAGGATCGAGTTACAAGAGCCTAAATTTGATTGAAAATTACCTAGAAAATTATTTCGATTTAAACTTTAAAATTTAAACAATGATTATAAAAGTTAATACAATTATTAAATGTTTATAGAAGTTGTAAACAAATGTAAAATTGATAGATTAATTTATTTGGTTTTATTTATAGTATCAAAAGTAAAATTATTTAACAAACTGTAAAATATTATTAAATTATAAATAAAATAATTCTAAAAAATTTCAATTTAAGCTTGGGCTACGGGGAACCTTGCGTCTCTTTTACATGACGAGTTTTTGTAAATTGATTTATTATAAGTAATATTATAGGAATAATAATGGATATTAAATAAATAAACATGGTGATTTTTTATGGATTGAGTAAATTGCAAGATGATAGTTACTTCTTCTCACTAACGAGCAAGTAACTTGCCATTATCACAGCAAACAGTTCAAACCACACATAAAATCCAAAGAACACATCACCCTGACCATGCGAGTCCCACACGACGTCATGAAAACTAGCAAGGGCTGACATGAAGTTCCTTATAAAAAGGGAACAGAATGCTATACTCGCGTAGAGTAAAAGTGCTTTCCGGTCATTCCTTAACACAGAATAGATGCCCAATGCTGCATACGTGAGAAATGGCAAAGATAACTGAGCTAGGTGTCCACCGATGTAAGAGCCGCTCAGCATAAACTTATCAGCGAAGTCCCACATTCCATATATAAAACTAAACACCGAACCAATTATTATAAGAATATTGAACCCAATGAATGAGAATTTGAAGTTTAATAGGTGATTTGAACAATTCATATTGTTATATAAGCTAGATACACTTTAAGCACAATTTATAAAATTAGTTATTATTATATTTAAGAGTTGATGAGTAAAAAGGATTTCAAAATTGATTATAAATTTTATTAATAACTGTATTAATGAAATAAATGCTAATATTTATGTAGACTCTTATTCGTTACACAGAAATGTAATTCAATCCCAGATTTCATATAAAATTGTTTTTGTCTTATCTGACAAAATATTTATTTTTACCATTTTTTATATCTGATAAGTTATAACTTAGTATTTAAAACCAGAGAGGTAGCCAAGGTAATTATTAGACAAATATAGAAGTTCGAGTAAATTAGTAACTAAGATAACACAAATGCACATTAATTAATATAATTATATTTGATAATATTTAATATATAATAAACTGTAACAAATTAATGTTATGACAAAAACTATCTTGTTGGATTCTAAATTCGTGTAACTTTTAAAATTTATAAATATCAAAAATTGGAACAATTATGCCTTAAATTCAACAGAATTTTTAGTTCCTTTAACATTTAACTTTACACCAAAGGGTCATCATGAATTCATCATGGTCCATGAATGTACTTTAAATTCAAATGCCTTCCTTGTTCATATCATTAAAAAATAGCAAATAAAATTATAAGTAAATGAGGACCCGGATCCGGATTAAGGACCCGGATTCACACATAATCGGGTTATAAGTTTTCAACTCAATTGAATTTTTTATCCGTAATTCTGCTAATTGTTTAATAATAGTTTGAAAACAAACTGATTAAATAATATGTCAATCAAATTTGCCACACTTCAATCGAGTGAAATAGAATATTTGTAAATCCTTTTGATGATTACGTATAACTTTAATCAAATAAGCTAATCCTGGTATTTATGTTTATTTTATTAAAGTTAATTACAGTGAGCAATCGATCGTGTACCTGCCGTTTGTGTCCCTAGCTTGATTCCGTCCCTTACAGTAAACAACTGTAGTATAAGTTAAAATTTAAAACCAATTAATTTAAATTTAAAAATTGGTTTGAAATTTTGGCATTTGCTGACCAAGCTCATGTCCAACAATGCACCCAAACTGAGATTGTGTGTTTGCACTGGTTCACGATGCATTGTTGGGTATGAGCTTGGTCAACAAATGGCAAAATTTCAAACCTGTATCTGGTTGTCCAATAAACCACTTTTGAATTCCTAGTCTATCATTTCGTTACGGTCCTTACAAACAATTTTCATATTATATAATCTTATCAAGATAATAAGAAATACAGTCTTTTCCACCGTTTGTCCCTCAAAGTTTATATTCAGTCCCCTTTTGTCTGCGTTCTGTCCCCGTATGGCAGCGCTCAGTCCCTTTCAGTGCTACGTAATGGGTCAAAGCGTGTGTTGTATGAGAGCTATAACTCTGCTTCAATGCTTAGGCGTACTGTTAGCACACGCTTTGACCCATTCCGTAGCACTGAAAGGGACTGAGCGCTGCCATACGGGGACAGAACGCAGACAAAAGGGGACTGAATATAAACTTTGAGGGACAAAACGGTGGAAAAGACTGTAAGTGCGAATTTCAACTATTTTAGTTAAAAAATTCCAAGAAAATGGTTACAGAATACAAGTTTTAGTCCAATTAATGCTGTGCTTGGCCCAATCCTTCGATTCTTCTAAACAGATCCAGTGACAAGAACGATAATTTACTTAGTATCTATTTTTTAAATACCTTAATGCGATTTTTTAATATCTTATGTAAATAATTAATTGGAATAACAATTAATGTAAAAATTTTATATTTTGGCATACCTGTTTCTTTAATTGTACGTGTTAAATTATCTCTATCACAAGTTATAAATTGCAATTACATAAAATACTCGTTTTTGTCCTTGGGTCAAAAGAATGGAAAATTTACAGGTTTATTTTTCCTAGAAGTTCATTACCACTTTTATTTAAAAAATACTAATCTTTGTATTTATTTTGATTTTTATTACTCATATTGAGACTAAAAGCTTGAATTCCTTTCCTTTAATAACAAGTAGAGTATTGTTGTCTGAAGCTTTAATCTTGTTTATTTAACTGATTAGCCAATCAAGTCTTTAGCCGATTAGAATGAAATTTAAAAGACTAATTTTATACTTGAATAAATAAACGCTTGAATTATTAAAGGTAAATATTTAATTTAAAAATGAATAAACAAAACTCAAATTAATTTTAAATAATCTATTATTAAGTTTTCTGATTAATTTGAAAACTGTAGAAAATGCTTTACATTAAATAAATATTTTAATCAAATGTTCCTACTAACCTCTTGGTTGTTCATACGAATGTTTTCTTTTGTTCAATAAGTTAAACAACCATGTTAATTAATAAATAAATAAAACAAACCTTTTTTTAACATTTATGCGATAACAAAAACATTGCTTGGATGTTTAACAGAATTAAACCTGATACATTGTTTATAATAATATTCTTGTTCAATTTAAGCACCTTTCAAATTTTGATACAACAGCAAAGCAAAACATTTTAAATATTGATTGTAAAACACATTTTATTTAAACTGTTTATTCATTTTTAAAAACTAAAAATTACAATATTTTAATAAAAATGTTTGCTTTGAGATCTCAACTATATTTTCATATATTTCAAATTGGCAAGTACAATTTTTAATTTGGTTTTGAACAAAATTTATAAAAAAAATGTTGCTACCTAACTCTTTGATAATTGATAGGTCATTTTATTTTTAAAACTGTAAAATTACATAATTTACATAAAACACCAAAACATATATTCATTTCTCAAACTTTAGTTTTAAACATCCATGTATATTTATTGACTTTATTATGTAAATAAATTCCCACTTCTATCTAGTTAACATCTAACGAATCAAATAATAAAGAAGTGCGGACAACAGTGTTATGGTCAATTCTAAAGCCAGATAGGCATAGGCAGTGGCGCCAAGAGTGAAACCGTGCATGGCTGCCAATGCCCACAATAGTAGCCTGGTGATTAACGATAAAATAGCGAGTGAGGCATAAATCATGAGCATAACATTGTCACGTTTTACTGCGCTAAAGATACCAAGACATCCGTAGCAGATAAATAGGAGAGAAATGGCGGCTAAATGGCCGCCAATGAAACTATAGCTGAAGAACCACTTTTCGGGGGCACCGAAGTTAATATTGCCCAGGATGAAACAGACTACACCGGCAATTATGATCAGTCCATTCAGACCAATAAATATGAATTTAAATATAGTGAAGAGACGACCCTTGTCCATTTTGGTATACTTTGGTTTGAGATAATTGATAAATTCAAATTTAAACTCGTGATAATGTTCAAGATGATTTTTGTAAATCACCTTTCATAAAATATAAATTGTTTGTATGAATTATTGTCCTATCAATAAATGAACCCGAGTTCTTTTCTAATAATCAATAGATAACTCAAAAGGACTTTTGCGCACAAATTACAGTCTTTAGAGAAATAACACAAAATTCTATTCAATTATTATTTTATTTATTAAACATTTATTCAAATTATTTTTCGTTATAATAACAGTAATTATTATTCGTTTGGTTTTAAACAAAACACAACAACAAAACTAATAGACTTTAATGGCATTGGTTTTAAGAAAATTGTTCTTGATTATTTGATTTGTAATTATACTTTCTTCGTAGAGGAGTCTATCTGAAGGTGTGGGCAGACCTAGTTTGTCAAAACACTCATACTCATGCCAATAGGGATATTTAATCCACAGGTCGGTACCGAACAGACATTTGGTTGGTTTCCTTGGTGCTAATCTGTGACGTAGATTACTATAGAGATCATAGAGAGATAAATAAACACATTGTTTGAAATGGTTTAACAATTAAAAATGTCGTTAAAAGTTACAAGAAGCTTGAAAATTATTAAATGAACTTGTTAAATTAAAAGACACTTCAATGGCTGAACCAAAACTTTAGGAATTGATTTTTAAAAATAAATTAAAACATTTTATTCGTTTTATTTACAGTTTTTAACCGCAACTTAAATGCATTACTGATTGTATGATTAGATAAGAGAACACTTCACTATTGATCTGACATTCAGTGAAACAGTGGTAGTCTTACACATTTGTTATTCAATGCTATTATGATAAACGCCTCTTATTGTTCTATGAGTTAAATGTACAAGGTTAAAAAATGCTTGAATAGTCAGGAAATATTTTGTTATTTTGCGTCCTTTTGTTGCTTTTTTTAAAAACTGTGAAATACACTCAATATTTTGCAAAAAGTATAATTTAAATTTTAATTACTTAATTTTGGAAGAAATATGACCCTGAGTGCTTTTTTACAATTAGCAGGCATATTTTCAGTAAAAATGATTAAAAACATCACCTGTTAAACAGCATCTTAACTTGATATCTTTCATTATGGTGGAAAAGTTTTAGTGCAATAATTTCCAGTTTTAATTTGATAATTTATTGGTAAAATAAACTTGACAAATGTTTTAAAACTACTGTCTTATTTTGAAAAAATTGCTTGTTTATTATTCTATTAAATGTAAAATAATTAGTGTTTATAGAAGCCTGCAACATTTCTAAATTTAATCAAGCATTTAATCTGCTCTATAATCAATTTTAAATAAATGCGTGACCTAGATACTCATGAAAACTGAGATTAATGATGAGCTCGTCTTCAGTAACGGAATTCATAGTATTTCGGTTCACTTGAGAAAGAGAAAGGAAAATCTATTTTAGTAATTGGAGCAGCTGGATTACTTTCTTCACAAAGAGATGCACGATAACATATTTAAAACAATTCTAATAAACAAATCTCAAGGCAAAATATTGCATGCTATATTTAGTAACCGATTAAAACATTCTAAACAAACAATCAATCAATATCGACCTTGATGATTCGTGAGCAAACATGACACCTGCTAATTTATTCAAGCACACAACCATACATTTCCTACCGCTTTAAATTACCATAACCATTGAATAATAATCTGATTTGTGATCTAGATAATACTCACATCATGTTGTAGATTTTGTAGCAGTCAAACGAGCTTTTCTTCAATCTGCTCGGGCACACCTTCTTGTGACACTCGAGCTCATCCTTGTGCACAAACGTCTGTTTGCAAAGAAAGGGACATTTGAATAGTCTTCGGCTCAGGTGTGCGTCCAGTGCTTTCTTTGAGGGAAATTTGCCGAAACATCTCTTGCAGTCAAAGAGCCATCGGTTGCGCTCCTCTCTGGTCACTGGCACTTCCTCGTAATCCGACATTGTCTAGTTATCTAGCAAAATTTTATAATTAAATGAAACAAAAATTCACAAGAATGAACTTACCAAAACTTTAAGATAACCTTTTTAGAATAGCGCCAAATACTTATGTAATCCACAGAAGGAGAGTATTGCACAGAATATTCTAAAGGAATGAAATAAAGCACTAACTGTTAGTACTGAGTGTCTAATGAAACCCAATCCCTGTGCTGTTATGTGCGCTCAGAACCAAAAATGTGTTCAGAATATGGGTTAAGATTCCAAAATTAAACACTCAATCGGTCCAAAAATGTCATTAGAATTGTTTATCTGTTTATGTTTTTGTTTTTGTGCCAAGAGTTTATTTCATAATGTGTTATCTCTTCTATTTTAATTGAGACGGGTTAAATATTTTAATTATTACAATCTTTTGTTAATTAAATTTGTCGAACAATTAATTTCAAATCATAATTAAAAGTTGTAATCATTGCTAAACAATGCATATACAGTCAAACCTCGTTATAATTGAGAGATTATAATTAGTTAGGGACCATAGCAAGTTCACTAGAGTGTCTAAATAACCAGGTTATTCTGACGTTACTACCTATGGAGTTGATAAATGGCTTTTATGTTAGAAGGACTATAGCCAGGGAGAGATTATAACGAAATGTCTCATATAAAGGTTGGACTGTATTTTCCAAATAACAAATTATTATGTATTTTGGAAATAATGATAATCAAACTTGCAAATTATGTTAAAAATTTAATCAATTTAGAAAGGATTATTTCATTTGAGAAAAACCAACATCAATGATGAATATTTTCAAGACTGTAAACTTAACAAAAGATGTTTAATAATTTAGTGAATTTAAAACTGATCTTAACAATTGGTTTAGAACATTTGTGCAATGTGTTAATTACTAAAATTTCATATATTTTAAATTGATACATTTATTTCACACGACATTTAAATTTTAAAAGCTCTAATTTCTAAGCAATTAATCATTTATTTTACATTCGACAATTTATTATGCAATTTGGTCTAGGGCAGAATTTTAACTCTTTGAAAATTATCGAAATCTCTTATTTAATAACAAAACAAGCTTTGGATCAAATTAATATGCCCTACATTAATGAGTAAAAATTGTTTTCTCCTCTCAATTCACCCAAGGATATTGCACATGCTTGTTTATTCTTGTTATTAGTCTCTCTCGTTCTTTTTCTGGTATGAAAATTGATTTTAAAATCTCTTCAACAATGATTTCTTTTAAAAATTTTTTGAAAGTGGGGGAGGCGGGCGGGTTGTAGGTAACGCACAAAACTATATATTACATTCTTTCGATGTAGTGAAAAAGATAATTTTTATAATTATTTTAGACATTCTTGCCAATTGTTTTGGGTCTGTAAGCTTAACTTTAAATGTTTTAAACATGATGAGTTATAAAATATTTAGTACAATTGTTTAGTATTAGCGTTAAGTTTTGAAAATTATAATATAAACTTGAATAATCAAATATTGGCTGTTTTTACTGAACATAATATTTTTAGATTGAATTAATAAAGAACAAATATCTTATTCGTTATTACCTTCGTAGATTATTATATATGAACTTGGCAAATATTATATTTACATCAATTATTCATAAACAAATGTTTTATTACTAGGCGTTGTTCCTTGTTTGTTTTAAAACAATCATTCAAAATCAAATATTGTTTTTCAATCTATTCATTTCTAATGTATGACATTTCCCACAAAAACAATAACCTTTCACAAACTGTAAAATAAACAAAAAACATAAGTAATTGCCAAGTTTAATTAAATACAATCAAACAAAGTTTTAATTAAAGTTTAATATAAAACTCGTGGTAATAATCCCTTCCTAGCTATAGTTCCTTGAAAGTGAAAAATAATTGATTAATTCATAGGCATTAATGTTAAAATAACCTGGTTATAGTCCATCTGATTATTATCCTAGAACCCTGCATTTATTGCAAAAGATTTTATTACTTTTTTACAGTGAAAATAGATTTAAAATCAGTTATTCTAATTATTATTTCATATGATTGTTGAGAACCCGAAAACTATTTCACTTAAGAAGTAAATTATTTACTGATAACTTGAACATATTAAAAGAATCTAGCATTTTAATTGAGATTAAGGCTTAATTGTTGATAAATTATGAATGGATAACCAGTAACTTTGTTATAGCCCCTACCTTGTTATAATCTCTCAATATCTTTGAACTAAGGGAACCATTAAAGGTAAACCTGGTTATAAACCTGCTCATGATCATCCTTCCTAGTATATTCATTCAATTATTCAAATCATTCTTATTGAAAATAATGTTAAGGTAACTTTGTTATAAACCTCATATCATTATAATCCCTGAATTTCTCTCAACCAACCCGAGAAACATATCGAGGTTTGACTGTATTTGGAAAAGGATTTACTGTACTATTTTAAGGTTTAAGGTTAATCTAAAAATATATCGGTAAGAAATTAAACAACACATTAACCAATTTCAATTAAATTTTCAAAGTCAACAAGTGTACAAGTTGGTTTAAAGGCTGTAATCTAGACTGTATTGTTATTTAAGTCTAACCATTTGATAAATATTTTTATTTTTGGGGAAAGATAAGTTGTAAATTTTTTAGAAGAAACAATAGTGTAATCTAAAGCTTCAAAAATGCCCAAGGAAGTAAAACTACAGAGAGATTCTTCTATATTTTTTTTGAGTTTGACAACCTTTATAATTGTGCTGTGCCAATTGATTTCTTGTCAATGTAATTAATGTTAACCCTTTTTACTAGATGTATATTTTTGTAAATTCAGGTAAATTGAATTAGCTCATGGTGACCACAATTAACTTGAAAAGCTTTAATTTGTTCTTTTTTCACTATTTATTTAATTTTATGAGTCAATAAAATTCACTGATCAAGGCTTTTTAATTCATAAACTATTTGTTTATGCCAGTGGCAAACTGTAATTTTACTCATTCCAATTTTAAAAATTAATCACTGATTTTATTAATAGAATATCTTGGTATACTCACCACAAAGACTTAATTTGATGCGTTTATATTTTTTTCTAAGATTATATTAATACCTATTTCACTTTAGACTAAACAATTTACATTTAAATATCGAACTACGAACTAGGTCACATCTAATATTTTGAGTGTTGATCACAATCTTATTGACTAAAATAATTCGATTTTGTATTAATGGTCTTGCCCAATATTTGTACACAACTTTCTAACAAACTTGATCTTGATCATCCCTGCCAGTCCTAACTTAGTTTTTTAATCGGATTACATAACTTTGAATTACGTATAAGTGACAGCTCCCACCTCTCAGATAGGAATAGATTGACTGATAGACACAGACTGTGAGGCAATTTGTTTGCTATAATTTCATTGAATGACTGCAAGACTCGAAGTAATGCTGTTTTTGGCACAGAATTACTTTCAATGTTCCTTAAGTGCAAACTTGAGATCATACATTTGCTTGGTAATAATATTTGTCATCGAGTTCTACGTAGAATATATTGATCGGAATGTTATAATTAGAGATAAATGAATCATATCCTGGTAATTTTTGGAAATAATTTGAATAAATTGAGTAAATTCCCTGAATTTTGATGTAATGAATGAATCATCAAGAGCAATATAAATAGAATTCGGTTCTAGGAATAAATGTTATAAATATTAACATGAAAATTAAATACAATATGTACTTCAATATTACCAAAATATTTTGCAACAAATCTGAAAAGAGTCAAATAAGTATGCAAATTATTGATTTAATTTAACCTGATTAATTCCTTTAAAATATCAATTTACAAATTGGGTGATTTGTAACAAAAAATTTTGAAAAATTCTCATTTCTTTACAATAATTTGAATAAATAATGAGTTTAATAAAAATTAGTGCTAATAGCTTGCTACAATTAATTGATTCAAATACTTAGCTTTGATTCTAATCGGAGTCAAACTGTTTTAGATAAAAATTTATTTCGAATTCTTAAATAATTGATTCAAACATAGAAATGATATATGAATTTCGACATGCTTATCTATTTTTTACAAAGATTGCGTTTAAATCACCTTAAGCATTTATTTTCAATTTAAAGATTCTTTCAAAATCATTTAAAAATATTTCAATATTATAATTAGTTAGAGAAAGAACAGAGATGCCGAAGAAGGGCTTGTTTAAATTGTACTTAAAGGCTGTAATCTTGTCAATAATAATTAATAGATTTAATCATTTGTTAAATATTTCTAATCATTGGGAGTGTCATCAAAACAGTAATTGATACAACAAATTTTTAAAAAACCAATGTACCTAGATGTTGGTACATTAAAAATCACTTTTGAAGGTTTTTACGAAAGGTGTTACATTTACCTTGGCAGTAAAATGAATGGAAATATTTTTACAAGGTTTTATTACTTAATTATTCCCAAATAGAATCTAGAGAAAATTTATTTTCCAGGTAATACTCTCTAATCAAATTAAGACTGAACCACCTAAAAACGCCTCCCTCTCCACATCCCTGCAAAGAACGCATTTGTTTATCAAAAGTATTTAAACTGTAATTTTAAATTCTATGCATATTTTAATAAGTGATATATTTTGAAGCTTAATCATTCTCATAGTATTCAACTCTTATCAATGTGAGCAAGATTCCCCAATGATAAGAATTATTTCATAGCATTTATCACCCCGAAGCTAATAATTGAACCTGTGAGAATCTTTCACAATAAGCCTCTGCGGACAGACTCTGACAGAAAGAAAACTAATTAATAATTTTTTTATTCACCAAAACACTGTCGAATCGATAGCACAGAATATAAGTGAAATCGAGTTTTGTATTATTTATTATTCAAAGAAAAATATAATTATCTCTAAAATATTCAGTGCCTCTGAATAATGGCCTCGAGTACTAATTTGTGACGAAGCGAATTCCAATTTTCAACGAACCAGTTATTTGAATAAAACAATTAAATCATTCGAATGGAGTTCTTTTGTTGGAAGTGAACAACAAAATCAAATTTCAATTTTCTTTCGCAAAATATAATACCATTTAATTTATTACTCAATTTTCGAGGAAAATATTTACTCTAATATTCAATTGTAAGCCTTTCTCAAATCAAAAGTAGGCTAAACAGTCTTGAAAGTAATTGAAGGATTATCTGGATATTACTTCCAGATTGGAGTGGACTAATTGTTTCGGCAGAGGTGAACAAGAATAAAAATTATAATAATTAACTTGTGGGTCAGTTTTATCACTAATATCTACCAGAATATTTAATCAATTTATAATCAATTTGATCCAGCAAATATAGTAAAGTTAACTAAAGTTTTTTTTTTATAAAAATGATTTTGAAAGCTGCCAACGTTAGCTTATTTAAATTATCAAAGATTTAGATCAATTAACTTGACCTGAAGATTTGACGCATATTTGAAGTAAAATAATCATATTTACATGAAAATTTAAGTAATTTTTTAATCAAGATGAATAAACAAAATTTTCATCTAATTGAGTAGGCTTTTAGATGAAAAATGAACTTATGAATAGTAGATTTATTTCAAAGGTAGAATTACAGTTTTCAAATATTTAGGATTCATTTAGTAGCTGTAATTCAATTAAGAAATAAATTTTTATTTTCCAAATACTTATTTAAATATTTTCCTGGTATAAGAGTTAATAATAATAGTGCAATTTCGTTATTTTTAGCAAGTTGAACAATTCATCTTTTTTGTTATAAAATTGAAATATTTATGGATAAAGAACCTCAATTTGTATGATTGAGTAGAGTTTTTATATTCGACCAAGGTGATTTCAATGTTATTCTAAGGAACGCAAATTCCTCATACATTATAACACCGATCTAATTATTACTTTTCAAGACACTATGTGCCAGTGGCCGATAAGACCACGCCCATTTCATTAGACATGAGTCTGGTCGTGTACTGCATAGATGATTCATCAAATTTTTCTATTATCACGTGAAACTAATCAAGCTAATGTATTGGATTAAAACATGCTTTCATCCTATGATATGGTCAGTGATCTGGCAATTAAAATAAATTTAAACGAAGGACAAATTAGAAATAAATCATTATCACCAAGATTAATTGCAATCAATGCAAATTTAATTAGAAATTAATATTCGATTTGTGACAAAAATAATTTCATTGTTAATAATTAGCATAACTTATAATAACCATTAATACAACAAACAGTCAATCATTTCATATGAAACCGAAAAACAAATAATAGAAAGGAATCAAAACCATTAATAACACAAACATAACGACATTACCCTTGAATTACGCAAACTTTAGGCAAACTAATGAATGAAATTATCAAGAAGTACGTAGCTCATTTTATTTTTGCAAAATACATGTGGTATTGTTTTTCATTCTTGGTTTGAAACTGTAAGCTAAATCTTTTTAAAATAATCTAAACTATCCATTGAAGGAACGTATTATAATTGGAAAATGACAAAGGAAAGGGATATTTAACTAATAAATCATTCTAAATTTAAATTATTTTTAATTTATCTTTAAGACAATATAAATCAAACATGGTAATTGTGTATTTTATAGTGGGGTTTTAGTTGAGTCAAAATATTTGAAAATTTTAGTATAGAGCTGTAATTTATTATTGAAAACTAGAAAAAGTTATCAAGTTATTAACTTGTAATCATATCGGAAAATAAAAAGAACTTGTTATTTTACTAGTTTCAAATAAAAATAAATTGCTTTTAAATGATAAAATTTATAAAATGGAAAACATATCTAAGTATGGCAGCAATTATTATCAAAATTGTTTTAACAAATTTCCCTAGGTTTTCCCTATTAACTTATTTTAAAGGCAATAAAACAGTCAGTAAATAAATATTTAAACTCTATTTGAATATGATTTTGAATTTATATATGTCATTATAATCTTTTCTGCAAACGTTTGATTATTTAACTAATCTTGTACACATCAACCGTAACTTTAATATTAAGTGAGTTTGAGTTTATCAACAAAAGTTCATGCAATAATTTTGGCATCGACAATTTTCGACCATCAATTTTTCAAACATTACGTACCTTTTGACTGACGGCCAAATGCCTATTAAAAAATGAATCTTAAGAAAGGGGGAGCCAAAAGGGGAGCAGACAGTTGTCAAACACCTTATGCCTCAAAAAGCCTTAATTGATTCAAAATAAATGATTATATGCCTGTCCTGTGCTCTTAAAGCTGTGCATTCTCTCAAAGATTTTGCATGAGAATTCATTCGCTCAAATTACCAGTGAAAGCGTTTGATGAAAGCATTTGATTCAAGGCTTGAATCGCATAAATATATAATTAATTTATTTGTTGTTTTCGAATGAATACAAAACTTTTCACTCATTTTATGTGTGAAAAGTTCTCATCACTTGTGCTGTGAAGAGGTGTTTAATGGAAAGCCTATCTCAAAGCCAGCGCTCAATACATCAAAAGGAAGAGTTTAAGCATCAGTTTTCACTTTAACTCTCTTCAAACGACACTATTTGCAAGATTGAGTTCAATCATTATATGAGAGAGTTTTTCATTGATTATTCTTAAACTTGAATTTCATTAACAGTTTTTGCTTTTGAAAGAAGAAGTGTTTCTTAAAAATTACAGTTTTATAATCGTTTTTCTCAAAGAAGTTTTTGTGACAAAAGTTTAGAATTTTTTTTATCATTCAATTCTTATTTTTCTTCAAAAGAAAATGTTTCGCAAAATAATTGTTTTGTTTATTGTTTGGAATTTTGTTGAAATCGATTGTTTCAGATGTGAGTAAATTTTATATTATTTTCCGATTTTCTAAATATTTTTGCAAGTATATAATTTTAAAAATTCTTAAGGCAATTTTTTCAATTTTTATCAGTAAACCTAGCTGTCTCATATTCAATTTTTATATTTTTTTAAAACTTCCTTATAATATTTAGAAGTAAAAGGAAATTGTTATATTCGTTCAAATCATCTTTTCAATGAACTTAATATTTACATAAATATAAATATTCTAACTTATTTTTGTCAACAAGCTAATGATTTACTAATTCCTATGAAATAAGCTTGTATAAATCTGCAATAGTTAATAGTAGGCTTAAGTACATAGTTATCAAAGTTTTATTTTTTTTATATGAAGTTCAATTTTCATTAAAGTAATTTTGATCAACAAAATGCTAATCCTATCTCTTCTTAATCTTTAAAGACTAAACTCTGAAGATAACCATGCTCATTTATAAAATATTGAAATGAAATAAAATATTAAAATTAGGCAAAAGATTTGGATTTAACTTGTTATTCTTAAATGTGTAAAATTAGAAAGACTCACTTATATCTATTTTCCAGTAATTTATTTCTAAAATTTACATGTACAAAATAAAAATTTAAAACTTTTTTTACAGTCTTTAAAAATGAAAGCAAATAAACCATGTTCATTTCAAAAATTGCATACTAGCAACTTCTTAAATACTTGCCAAATATCAAATGCCTATTAAACGAATTTAGTTTTAGTGTAAAATTAAGGAAACTATCAGGATAGATACAGGATGAAATGTTAATTTCTAAAACTGACCCGGATACAATAGAAATTCAATTATACAACCTTTTAGAGCCAGAACAAGTTAAAACTGTTAAAATACAAAACGAATTAGCATGATAAAACTATGCTATAAGAAAAATGGAATTGAACAAAAGAAACGAATTGTTTATTTTTAAAACAAGCATGTATAAAATATAAATTCATACTCTATTTTACAGTCTTTAAAAATCAAAGAAAATTAAGAAAATATAATAATTAATTCAAAGATAAGTTTCTAATAGTTTTTGAATTATATTAAAAAAGGTTAATAAAAAGTGTTTCATAATTTTTAAAATGATGAAAAACGAGTACAATTTATGAAAATTTGCATAAATTAAGTGTACACGTACTTAGTTTTGATCAAGATTAAACATTTATTGTCAGAGCCATTGAGATTTAACACCAGAAACAAATCTTTTACTCTTTGTTATTGATCTCCAATTCGATTGTAAAATAATTAATCACTTTTTAAATAGTCTTTTGGCTATAAATTACTCATTAAAATGCGATTAAATTTTAAACCGTATAAAATTCATAATTATCTAGGCTCTTGTGGAATTAGAGCACCTTACACACAAAATATAATAAATAAATTTATTTATTAATTAATATTATTTGTATTTTATTTGTTGTGAAATAATTCTCTGTTTATTTGTTCATCAGATATATATTTACTAGTAAATAAGTATTGCGATGACCAAGGTGGGTTATTGTACTTTAATTGAAAGGTGAGGCTAGTGTTAATTACATTGGATAAAAGGGCAAATTAATTCCAATTCATTTTTTGTGTAAATTAGCTTGTTAATAAGCAATTAGTTTATGGAGATTTACGTCGATTTGAAATTAATATATTTTATGTTATACTTATTAAAACAAGCCAGGCAGAAGTAATAATTACTTTATTTTGAACTAGAATATATTTACAAAGTTTAATCAAAAGGGTTTAATGAACAGATAAGATTACTTCAACAACATATTTTATTATGCCCAATGAATTTCCTTGTTAAATTTCCTATCAAATGATTTGAAACCTTTTAAGCTGTAAATTGCTTTTAAAAACCAATTTTATATAAGTGATAATATTAAACAATGACATTTTGGTCCAATTGAGCACATCACTTTTTATTTATTTAAATCTGATTAAACTTGATAATATTTTTTTTATTTATATTTTATTTACTAGATTTCAATTTTTACAAAATGTTGAGTATATCAGTTAAATGTGGATCATCTACTAACATGATAAACCTAATATTAATCTTGTTAATTTAGTATTATGTTATATTTGAGAGCTTAAGACTGTAACTATAGTTTGGGGTATTAAAATATACAATACACAATTTGCATTTAAATTAATATAAATTGGGAATCTTTGTATTTTTGTGTCATTTTATTTTAACCTTGATTGATTACGAGAATAAACTGGAAAATAAATATTTTTAGCATTTTTATATCAAAATTAATTTAAATCTATATTGATTAGTCCAAATTTATGAAGCACCTTTTAATCTATTTGACAATTACATGTTTAGTATAAATTATCAAAATTCTTGGTAATTTTTAGAATAGCGAATATTTATAAAATAAACAAGCAACTTTAAATGAAACCAAATGATTTATTTAATCACAAAATTTGTTGTAATTTACATACAAAACACAAACTATAAATCAAACATCATTAAAATATCATGGTTCCAATATAAACATTTCATACTTTTTTAAGCAAAATATTTTCATGATTTACATGCAAGATAGGATAAACAAGTAAATTAATCAATTTTGCATCATTAAGTGCGATATTCTGATAGACATCAAGAACAATTTTTAGAATTCGCATTCATTAAAGATCAGGTTTCAGATTACTCCTTCAAATTCATTGATAATTCAGTAAATGTCTCAAAAGTCACATGAATTCCAAGAGTAATCGACAATAAGCTTAAAGCTAATCACTTTTTTGTGTCTTGGGAATTTTTCAATTACTGTCTAACCTTAACTGATAGACTAAATTCTAAGATTGAAAACGTGACTGTCACATTTAAAATTAGTCTTTTGAAAAACTGTTCTATATTCAAAAGCCTATCAAAAATAACCTTGATGCATTTTGACGAGCGATTAAGCTTTTGATTAGTTGATAGATAACTTTTTCTTATTTAAAATTCATTACAGTGGAACAGTTAAGATCGAGATCAGTACAAGAAGGGCCATACTTCTATGATATGGAGGCTATTAATGTGAGTTATGATAATTGATCTAGGTCATGTGCAAATTTACATTTACATCTCTTTCACACATTATGAAACCCTCAGGGTCGTCGTGCAGAGCATCCTATTCATCCTATGATATTAGGCCGGCGCTCACTCAAGGAGATGTCAGGCGAAGAGATGACAGATGAAGAGCTGTACCCACTCTTTGAGGCGGCGAAGTGGGCGCCCTCTCACTTCAATATACAGGAGTGGCGTATGGTTTACGCCAAACGCAACTCAAGACAATGGCTTAAGTTCCTCAACCTTTTAGACAAGGGCAATCGAGATTGGGCAAAGGATGCCTCAGCACTCATTGTTATGATGTCCAACCGGTTTAATACGCACAAGGGTAAAAGGTCGTTTGTGAGATCGCATAGTTTTGACACTGGTGCTGCATGGATGGCAATGGCACTGGAAGGCGCTGCCAGGGGTTATGTGGTGCACGCAATGGCCGGCTTCGACTATCCGAAGGCCGCCCGCACTGTGCGAATGCCAAACACTGGTGAATATCAGGTGGAAGTGATGATAGCTGTCGGCAAAAGACGTAACTATAGAAACAGAACTGAGGAGAAGACGTCTACTCGAAAGAGTCTGAAGGAAATCGTTAGCGAAGGATATTTTAGTACTAAATTTTAAAATAGATTTTTTGTATATCATTTGACAGTTTGTGTTAAATCAAAATTTTTATTTAACTAAGATCGGTTAGAGTTGTATTAAGGTACTATTATTGTGTATCTTGGTAGGTTAATTTCATTCGAACATTATTGTAACATAAATTATAAATATTTTCATGTCTTTTTTACAAGAGAATCTGGAATTATGATGAAAAATATCATTCAAGGACCTTTTTAATAATTTTTTTAATATTTTGGAAGTTGTAAATTCATTATTTGAGCTAAACTAAATTTATCATATGGTGTTCAAGGGATGTTTAAATTTAGAGATTTAATTTTACTAGAATTTTGCCAAGATCTATTCAAGTTTTCAATATTTTTTAACCCAGATATTTTAAGTGAATACACAGAATTACAAAGAATATAAAAATTTATTAATAAATGAAAATAAAGTTAATTTCAAAAATCTTCCTTGAACAGCAGCAAATATTAATGGTATCAATTAATTAAATTGAAATAATTTTTTAAACTAACGTGAGATTGCTTATTTACTTTTTTTTACTATGTACAAAGTTATAAATTTTATAATATAAATTAATAAAGCATCAGACTCAACATCTACAAACACTACAATCAACTTTGAATCGGGTAAGAAATTTCTTATGCTCTCGACCAAAATTGTTAAAATCATTTTTTGCAATTAGTCAAACTTGTTTATATTGTTAACTTTACAGTTTACAAATAGCAAATGAAGCTTATTAGAGTATTTTAAAAAGTGATAGATTATTTTTGACTGAGGTAAACTAGAACATTTGATTGACTTTAATGCATATTTACAAGACACTAAAATTCAGAATACAGTTCACTATTTTTCTAATGAAGTGACCAGACTTTGATATTTAGTTCATAGGACAAAGTAGTTCAAAAGAAAATCTCTGAAATGAATTCCAAAAGACTTTAATATAAATTTTATTAAATTAAATAACTGTTTTGGATTGAATTCCTTAATTTACTACCAAGATTATTCTTTCCATTTTAATAGATAAAATTATAATTAAGAAAGATTAATCTGGATCAGAATTTAATCTGATCTAGGTATTAAAATGGTGTTACTGTTCCATAACATGAATTTGATTGTATCGATTGGCGTGAATCGATAGCTTAAAATTGTCCCCGTTGATTGCAGTCAGATTTCGGATAAATAACTTTGTATCATTGCAAATAGTATCATCGGCCATCACAGATTTGGCTAGTGCTGCATACTCTTGGTCACACTATGCAGCACTAGCCAAATCTGTGACACTCGAGGATAATGTCAATCGACAATTGCATTGCTCTTTCTATCGAACATTTGCTCTTTCAATACATGAAACCCAACGATGTTTACCAACATTTTCTCCATTTCGCCGCTCTGTTCGAGGTATTCCTTTTAAAAGAGTAAAGGTCATTGACGAATACTGTGCTTAAATTACACAGGTCCATTAAGCGTTGGATTCGCGGGTCTTCCCAATCATTAACCGGGACAAATTTGTTGTCAGCATATTCGATTAACGCAAAAGTGGTCTTCATTGCGCCTGAATCCAAACGAGCCTGATAATTAATGGTAAAACTGTAGATCATATTGTGTAAGGGTAATGCTCTTTATCTTTTCATATTTAAAGGTTTTTCACTACATTAATAATAAAGTATGTCTCAATATGTCACGAGGAATGGGGTTGTGGGTGGCCTATGGATATATGCTTTGGAGAATAAAGAGGTTGAGATTGCATAGGCAAATATTTCTAAGACAGAGATGGAGATGAGACTGGACTGTGAAAAAATACGTTAGAGACTGGTAGGTTTGAGGTCTACTGAGATATGACTATGAAAGGAACGAGGCAGAGGCTACCCTATCAAGATGTTTTATGCAGAGATATAACTGGTCTATGATTGATCCGATTGACCTTGATTGTATATACCTTCTTAACTTGCTCGAAATCAATTATTTGTTGTTCGCTCAAAACGTTGTCATTGTCATTACATCGCAGGTAAACTTTCCAAGTATGCAAAAAGCGCTTCCGTTGATCAACATTATAGTTATGAAGTATGTCTTTGACAATAGCATATGTGGCCAAAACGTATGGCTTCCACCCATCCATTGATATGTATGGCCGAGTCTTGTCATTCAAAACATATTTAGACTCCAGCTTCTCAACGCATTTCATAGTCTGCTCGAGCACAGGTCGTACGGAAAGTGTATCCCATGCATATTCCCCGGACTTTGTCTCAACGTGATCGTCAAAAACGAACAGGTATCCAATCCACTTGACCAACAATTCATATCTAGTATTGAGGTAATAATAATAATTTTCAACCTTGTTAATCCAAGCACGAGAACTAGGGGTACCCCAGATATACTCAATAATTTAGTAAATCATAATAAATCACCTTCGTTCATTTGTGCAAAATGGCCAAGCAGGCCTCGCGAACCCGTTTCCCGTAAAACTCTTTAGGCAGTAGTGAATATTCGAACCACCAGTCCTTATGCGAAATTGTATAAGTTCTTGTTCTCTTTAAAATAATTATAGAAAATGAAACTAGATCATTTTGCAGAACAATCTTACCTTTCAAGCTTAAAGTGTTCATTTCACTGGACTTGGAAATAGTTATGGTCCAGGATTCAAATATCGTGCTTTTATCTGTATTACTTTTGAAAGTGGGTTCGAGAATCTTGAACACAAGTTTAGTGATATTTTTATCAGGAGCAAACATAATTTTTTAATTTAATAGATACAAATTATTTCTTAAGTTCTTCTTATACTGAGCTTATTGTTTAGCAAAATGAATAATTGAACACGTCAACAGATGTAATCTAGCAAATATGGTAGTTTTTATCAAATCAATTGAATTATTACTCAAATGACGTTAAATACCGATTAAATTTCATAATTTTTAATAAGTTGACTGAGAGTTACTCCATCTCTGTCTAAGGAATATTTGCCTAGGCAATCTCAACCTCTTTATTCTCCAAGGCATATATCCATAGGCCACCCACAACCCCTATCCTCGTGAAAATATTGAGACATACTTTATTATAAATGTAGTGAAAAACCTTTAAATATGAAAAGATAAAGAGCATTACCCTTACACAATATGACCTACACTTTTACCATTAATTATCATGCTCGTTTGGATTCAGGCGCAATGAAGACCACTTTTGCGTTAATCGAATATGCTGACAACAAATTTGTCCCGGTTAATGATTGGGAAGACCCGCGAATCCAACGCTTAATGGACCTGTGTAATTTAAGCACAGTATTCGTCAATGACCTTTACTCTTTTAAAAAGGAATATCTCGAACAGAGCGGCCAAATGGAGAAAATGTTGGTAAACATCGTTGGGTTTCATGTATTGAAAGAGAAATGTTCGATAGAATGAGCAATGCAATTGTCGATTGACAATATCCGCGTGTCTCACAGATTTGGCTAGTGCTGCATAGTGTGACCAAGAATATGCAGCACTAGCCAAATCTGTGATGGCCGATGATACTATTTGCAATGATACAGAGTGGTTTATCCGAGGTCTGACTGCAATCAACGGGGGCAATTTTGAGCTATCGATTCACGCCGATCGATAAAATCAAATTTATGTTATGGAACAGTAACACCATTTTAATACCTAGATCAGAATAAATTCTGGTCCAGATTAATCTTTCTTAATTATAATTTTATCTTTGTAAAATTGAAAGAATAATCTTGGTATTAATTTAAGGAATTGAATAAAAAAAAGTTAAATTTTATTTTATTTAATAAAATTTATATTAAAGTCATTTAGAATTCATTTCAGAGATTTTTTGAGAGAAAAATATATTATTGTTTCG